>CAUYQU010013915.1:0-23209 GCA_963574635.1 Cheracebus regulus | reverse complement strand
TCCTTGTGGGGTTGGGACCAGCCGAGCCCATCCGTCCCGTACACTCTGCACCGGGAAGCGCCGCGCTGGGGCACCGGCAAAACAGCCGCACGCACCGGCCAAAAGAGTCACGCTGGCGAACCGTGTGGCTCCTCTGCTGGGAATCTCCCGGTCTGTGGGTAACAAAAATTTGTCGGAAAGTGCCTCGTCCACTCGTTCTCTGCGCTTTCACTGGTCTCCCCTTACTCTTTGAAGGTTTCAGCTTCTGGCTCGTTGTCACCCTCTGGATACAGCTCATCCCACCATGATGATCTCATCTCGTCTCAGGGCTTTAAATAGCATCTCAAGCCTGGAGCTCTCCCTTAAATGCTAAACTTGCATATTCAACTGCTTACCAACATCTTTACTTGGATTATTAAGAGGCATCTCAGGCTTAGCCTGCTGTGAACTAAGCTTTTACTTCCCTCCATACCCCAAAACATGCTCCTTTTATGGAGCAGTTGCTATCTCATTTAAAGGCAACTCTATCACTTACGCAGGGAGAAAAACTCAGTCTCACCTTGAATCCTCTATTCTTTCACATCTGACATTTTGTCTGTTAGAAAACCTTGTTGTCTAAGGTATATTCAGAATCTAACCACTTCTCCCTACTTCCACAGCTAACACCTTGGTTCAATTTGCCATGAACTCTCCCCGGGATTATATCTTCTTAGTTAGTTTATCTGCTTCTACCTTTTCCTTCATATAATTTATTCTCAACCCAGCAACTAGAGGGATTCTGGTTAAACACAATTAAGATTACGTTACTGCTCAAAACCCAGCAACAGGCTTAAAGCCAATCCCCTCATTATGACCTAGGAATTTCTTTATGATCTGGCTACCCTATTACCATTCTGACCTCCTTCCTAATCTCCCCCTCACTTCCTCTAATCCAATCCTGCTGCTTTCATGTCAGGCACACTCCTACTACAGCAGGACCTTTTTTTTTTTTTTTTTTTTTTTTAAAATCTGGAGATGGAGTCTCGCTCTTTCTCCCAGGCTGGAGTGCAGTGGCGTGATCTCAGCTCACTGTAACCTCCACCCCCACCCCTGATGCTCCTGCCTCAGCCTCCCGAGTAGCTGGGATTACAGGTGCACACCACAGGCCTGGCTAATTTTTGTATTTTTAGTAGAGATGAGGTTTCGCCATGTTGGCCAGGCTGGTCTCGAACTCTGACCTCAGGTGATCCACCTGCTTTGGCTTCCCAAAGTGCTAGGAGTACAGGCGTGAGTCACTGCGCCCAGCCTACTACAGGACCTTTGCTCGCACTTGATGTTTCTTTAGCCTGGACACTTCCCTCAGAGGTCTACAAGGCTTACCTTCCTTCTTACTTCTCAGCAAAGCCATCCCTGACCAACCTATCTAAAATTGTAACCACTTCTCAAAATTCTATCCTCCTTTCCTGATTTTCCTTGTTAGCCAGTATCATTAACACATGATATGGATTACTTAAATATCTTGGTGTTTAAAAAATGTGTCTCTCCCACTAGAAAATAAGTTCCTGTAAGCAGGAATTTTGTTTATTTTGTTAACTGGTATTTCTCCAGTGCCTGGAAAAGTTCCTGACATATAGTTTGCACTCAATATTTGCCAAAGAAATGAATTAAAGCATCAGTTATAGACCTCAGTTTGCCCTGGGATATTTTACAACTTTGTAACAAATTTCAAGAACTTTCCTTTGAAAGGAATAACTATGATCTTTTACCCTGACTTTCTGCCATGTGAAGAAATCTTTTTATACAACCCTAGATCTATGGGGACTCTGACCAACTTCACCTGCGCTCTTTCTAGAAAGAGAGTTCACCACCTGACCAGCTAGCCTGGCTGGAAAAATCTATGGGCTAGAAAATGCTGCCTTGTATTGAACCAAGATGTTCTTGAATGTCTTGGTTTACTGAACCAGTTGCTTACACTGGTCCAGTCCACTGGCCTCTCTCAGAACAAATTTACTGCTCTATTTACACAGTATATGATGATCCCTCTGCCTCTTGTCTTCTTTAGGTTAAATAAGCCCCGTTTCTTTATCGGTTTTGCCCATGATGTGGTTTGCTGTCTCCTCACCATTCTTGCTGCCCTCCTCCGGCCGCAATGCCTCGCCTAAATGAAGGTCCCTAAAAGTGGGTGTATGATTAGGTGTGACCCCTTACAGAGCACAATGGGGCTCTTTCCCAGTGATTGTGACCCTCTGGTATGTCATAAAGACAGTGCTTGAGGTGTGGTGGTAGCCTCACTGCCTTGAGACAGGCTTTGCTTGGGCTGATCGGGGGTGGAGGCAGGAGGAGTCATGGGTAGTTTTGGGGTCTGGGTGCATTTGTGGCAGTAGTATGAGGTGGCAAGACAAAGAGGGGTCAACAACATGAATAGTATGCCACACAACGTAAAGATCGGGAAAGGCTGTGAGGGACGAGGCCCTGCAGCGTAGCTAGCATTTCATCTTGGGTGTGGAGGAAAAGGTAGGGGTCTGAGTTCATGGAAACTCTGGTTAGGGGTCAGCTGAGCAGCGTGTTTCCCAAGGTGCTCTGGAGAGGTCATCTGACCACATTTTCCCCTCACGCCACTAGATGGAGCACTGAGATAGAGGATGCGAAGTGGGGTTCCTGGGATTTATGCAGAAGAAAACCCAACATCCAGTTCTTGAGCAAGTGGCTTAACTCTGCACACCATTTTCATCTGTAAAATAATATCCACCTTACAGGATTCTTGGGCATAGCCAGTGAGCTAAGAGTTACAAAAGTGCTCCTAAGCTGTGAAGAGCTACAAAAAAGATAACTAGTTTTGCTGTTTTGTTTTAAAAGAGATAGGCAGGTAATATAGCGAAAAGCTCTTTCTTGGCCTGTTTTCTGCAAAAGCATTGGGTCCTCCATCAGTTCAACCCACAGACAGCCCCAGGGCTAGGGCAGCCTGACCTCCCAAAGTCTGGGATTAGAGGCGACACACCTGAAAATGGGGATGACGTAATTGTTTGGGAAGATGCCAACTCGTCCGGTGACCAAGGAGACGCCCCTGAGCCAGCCGTCCTGGCACTTCCCCAGGACCCTGACGCCTTCTCCCCTTTGAAGGTCCAGCTCATCGGGCCCATGGGCTGAGTAGGAGTGCAGGGCTACAAACCTGGGAAGACAGAGAGAACTGGTGAGAGGAAGGAAGGTGTGCCTGATGGGGGGCATGGAGCTGGCGAATGGTGGAGAGAGACCACCCGGTGGTTAGCAGTGAGAATCTTCTTGGCCGAGCGGGCATGGTGGCTCACTCCTGTAATCCCAGCACTTTGGGAGGCCGAGGTGGGTGGATCACCTGAGGTCAGGAGTTCGAGACCAGCCTGGCCAACATGGTGAAACCCCATCTCTACTAAAAATACAAAAAAAATAGCTGGGTATGGTGATGGGCGCCTGTAATCCCAGCTATTGAGGAGGCTGAGGCAGAAGAATTACTTGAACCCAGGAGGCAGCGGCCACAGTGAGCCAAGGTCGCACCAGTGCACTCCAGCATGGGTGACAGAGTAAGACTGTTTCAAAAAACAAAACAAACACCCTCACCCCCAAAGAACAAAAACAAAAACAATAAAGAACCTTCTTAACACAGAAACCTGGACATGTAAGGCAAATAAATGTGCAAATAGTTGAAACAGTGGTGGAGAGGCCAGGTCCTTGCCTTCTTCATTGCCCCATCATCCTCCATGCAGTGCACAGCAGCGAATCACTAATTTAGGCCAACCTTGGCACTTTAACCATGGGGAAACAGGCCTTGAACAAGGAAAGGAGTTGTCAGGGATGAGCCTCAAACCTAGAAGGTGCTGCTCTACCTACCATGCTTTTTCACTAGTGTTTGTTGTGTCCCCAAGAAAACGGTGGCAGCCGGCGAGGTTCAGGGGAATAAAAGGTCAGCATAGAACCCTCTCTGATCCAGAAAGCTGGGACGTGTTTGACTCCTAGGAGTGTCCTGAAGAGTCAGCTTAATGTAGGTAGGGAAGTGGACGTTGGGAAGTGGGAGGCAGGGGGGAAAGTTTGGTTTTGGCACCCAATAGAATCCTGGCTGCGTGGTAGGACTGGGAAATGAGCCTGTGACATGGCAGAAAGTCCTCAACTTATAGCAGAGTTGCTCCCTGAAGTCCACACAGGAATCAGGCAGGTAATATTCAGGTCTGAGTCAGAGGGGTGAAGACCATCAGGACTGATGAGGCTGTGGAGGGGAGAATAGCCGCCTGACCAGAGGCATTCAGGAAACCATCCATTGGTTTGCCAGATTCAGGGGTCACCAGCATGTGGCCCCCAGGCATTGCAGACATCAGGAAGCCCTTCCAGACTCCAAGGACTGTGAGACACTGGAGTGTTTTATCAAAGGGAATAAGGGAGTGTTCTCTACATGGCTTTTTTCTTTTTCTTTCTAAAATGCTATATTTATTTTTTGCTGATTACTAAAACAACATCTATTTATGACCCAACATTTTGAATCTAAAGCAAGACAATAGAAATTGCTCAATACCCAATCTCCCAGTGATGCTGTGGTATGTAATCTTCCAGTCTCTTTCTACTTTTGTAAAATAATGAGCTAAGAGTGCTGTGGTTTGCTAATTTGTGTGGTCTTTTTTCTTTCTTTCTTTTTTTGAGATAGGGTCTTACTCTGTGGCCTAGGCTGGAGTGTAGTGGGATGATCATAGGTCACCAAAGCCTCAAATTCCTGTACTCAAGCCATTCTCCTGCCTCAGCCTCTTCAGTAGCTAGGTGTGCACAACCATTCCTGGCTCATTTTTAAATTTTTTTTCTTTGGTAGAGATGGGGTTATCACTATGTTGCTCAGGCAGGTCTGAGACTTCTGGGTTCAAGCAAATCTCCTGCCTCAGCTTACTGAAGTGCTGGGATTACAGGTGTGAGCCACTGCACCTGGCCCTAATTTGTGTTTTTCACCATTATTTCACTTGGAAGTGGTAAAGAAAGGTGACCTGATGTCTCTCTGGATGGGATGGTTTGGGAATGGTGACGCTCGATCACCACTGTACCTGGTAAAGATGACCCCTCTGTGCCAGGACTGGGGTGAAGGGATGAGCCTTTTACTCACATGTTCGCTGAGAGGTGTTGCTGGGAGCCAGGCAGACTGACCATGGCTGTGGAATGTCCTGGAGAGGCAGGGGCGGGGTGATAAGTGCTGACCTGCACAGACAGAAAAGACAGCCATGCAGGACCAGTGAATGCCACAGCCCAGACCCACAGCAAACAGAGCAGCTACCAAGAGCCATGCCCACTGCCACCCATTGTGCATCCTCTCTGTGGTTTGTGGCTGTGGGAACAGGGAAGTGGGGAGGAGCTGGTTTATGGCCTGCTGGGGTGGCATGCCAGGACTGCATTCCAAAAGACTGCTCAGATAGGGTGGAAGATGAAGAGCCGTCCAATTTACAGTCCACAGGGCACTGTCAGGCTCCTCCTCCTGTCCCTCTCCCCACCCCACCCATTTCCCCCTATGAAAACCTGCTCTTGGAAAATGAAACGGTGGCTAATATTGATTCAGAAGTGAGCACTTGCCAGGCAGTTTTAAGTGCTTTATAAGTATCAGCTAAGTTAATCCTTATTAAGGGAACTGTTATAATCCCTACATTTGGATGAGAAACTGAGACAAAGAGGGAAAGAAAGGTCACACAATTAGTATGAAAGAAAATCTAAAATCAAGTAGTCCAAGTTCTGAGCCCATACTCTTATTACTGACTGTTGCAAGAATTCACACACACACACACACACACACACACCCCAGCCTATCAGATGACTTATAGAAGATGAATTTGGATCCCTTTCACTTTTTCAGGATAAAAGAGGAAACAATAATGCTAAAAGCTCCTGAAAGGCTGGGCTCAGTGGCTCATGCCTTTAAAACTAGCACTTTGGCGGGGCTGAGACGGGAGGATCACTTGAGCCCAGGAGTTCTAGACCAGCCTGGGAGACATAGTGAGATCCCGTCTCTTTAAAAAATATTAGCTGCGTGTGATTGCAGGTACCTGTCATCCCAGCTACTAAGGAGGCTGAGATGGGAGGTTCGCTTCAGCCTGGGTGGTCAAGGCTACAGTGAGCCATGATTGTGCCACTGTACCCCAACCTGGGTGAAAAAGTGCAATAAAGTTCCTGGAAACTGCCTACTATCCTAGGGCTTTGGCAAATGTATTGCCTTGCTTATTTCCTTCTGAGCACATATTACAGATTATGAGAGTTTCCTTGCTAGACTGTAAATTCCATAAAGGCAGGGACTATGCCAGTCTGGCTCATTATTGTATTTCTGTGTGCTCAATACGTACTTGTAGTTTAAAGAACAAATGAATGAGTGAATGAATGAATGAAAACCTCTTCCTACCTAGTACACCAAGGATAATGAAATCTCCATGCCATTCAGAGTAAATATATTCAGTCCGTTTTCAGTCATCTACTGATAAGTGATGGTAACTCTATGTGTGCCTTTTTAGGACCATGCTTTTGTGGGTACAACTATTGTTTATGTATTTGTGTTTATGTAGATGTGAGTGCATTATTAAATAATTATGTCCCTTTGTTTTGAGCAAATGTGTATGTTTGCTCAAAGCCCATGGCAATTTAATATACATGTGTGATGGCCTTGGTCCATTGTAAATCCGGTTTTGTTCACACATACAGGTTATGGATTGATGTTTGTATGCTGCATGTGCTACGTAAGATTGCAGACACAACTGTGTAATGGATTGTAAATATCTATATGAGATTCTGTGTGTATGTATGTGAACTCTAGAGGAGTGTACAGGTATACACATCATGTAATGTTATATGTGTCTGTGTCAATGATTGTGTAAATGTATATGTGGTCATGTATGTATTTGTGACAGTCCAAAGATCGAGTTGTAGGATCAAAAAACCACTTTAGTCAGATAATAAGTGTTGGTGAAGAGGTACAAAAATGGAAACCCGCATACATTGCTGGTTGGAATTTAAAATGGAACAGCCTCTTTGCAGAACAGTCTGGCAATTCCTAAAATGTTTAAACATAGGATTACCATATGACCCAGTAAATCCATTTCTAGTATATACCTAAAATAAATGAAAACATATGTCTACACAAAAACTTATAGGCAAATATTTCAGCAGCATTATTCATAATAGCCAGAAGAAGGAAACAACCCAAATGTCTATTCATTGATGAGTGGATAAACAAAATATGGTATAACCAGACAATGAAATATTATTCAGCCATAAAGATGAATGGAGTATTGATACATAAGAGAACATGGGTAAACCTTGAAAACATTATACTAAGTGAAAGAAGCCAGACACAAAAGACCACATATTATTTGGTTCCATTTATATGAAATGTCCAGAATAAGTCAGTCTACAGAGATAGAAAATAGGTGATCATTTCCAAGGGTTTGGATGATGGGGAATATGAGGTGATAGCTAAAGGGTACAAGGTTTCTTCTTGAAGTGATAGAATATTCTAAAATTGTAGTGGTAATGGCTATACATCTGTGAATATACTAAAAACCACTGAGTTGTATACCTTAAATGGATGAATTGTATGCTAAGTGAATTATATCTCAATAATAAAGCATTAAGAAGAAAGAAACCATTCCGCAATCACTCACCCGAGGTACTCTTAGCACTGCACAAAGTATTCTGAGTTTGTAATCAGATATTGTCCCACCAGTTCCTTCAAACAGACATGGCAAGGAGCTGGCTTTGGGCTAGGCTGCTCCTTGTCTATGACTGGGGAAGGTAAACCCCTACAGGGCTTATGTTTCTGGAGACTGTTGGAGCACTGATTAAGCAGGATGGACTTCACTTAACACTCCTGGATTTCCAGTATTATGTTTGAATAAAGGAACTGCTATCCATAAACACTGTTAATCCTTTAGGGAGGGGGAAGATGCCACAATGCAAAGCCATCTTTTCATTACACCAGGGTCTGTCTTTTTACTTCTCTGGGCCTTTACTGGGGGAGGGCGTCTTTCCCCTATTTGGAACAGTGAGCCTGGCCAGGACAGTAATCTGTGGGCTTGTGATCTAGTTATTTCTAATATGGAATGGGAAAGGATGTGAGATTCTCAGGTTTTAAAGCATCCTGGAGAAGAGAAGGGACAACATGAGAAGGAAGAGGAAGGAGGCAATGAAGAAGAGGGGAGATGGGGAGATAGTGGAAGACCCTGACAATGGCAAAGGATAAAACTGGGACAGAGATACCATGGGAGAATGATAGATCCAGAGGAACAGAAGGAGGAAGGAAGGAGAAAAGAGGGAGGTAAAAACAGTTTGAAGAAACTCTCACAATGCATTCATAAGAAGGCAACCCAAGAAAAATGGGCAACAGATACCACAGAAGATGATATATTGAGTGGCCAATAAGCACAGGAAAATATGCTCAATTATCAGTAATTTCCAGGGAAATGCAAATTAAAAGCACTATGAGATACTGCTACACACCTATGAAAATGGCTAAAATTAAAAAGACCAACCATACTAAGTGTTGGTGAGGATGTAGTACACTTAGAACTCTCATACCCTTCTAATGGGAATGCCAAATGGTACAGGCTATGTTGGAAAACAGATTGGCCATTTCCTAGAGTTAATCCTACACTTTCCATACTACTCAGCAATTGAACTCACAGATGTTTACTTAAGAGCAGTGAAAACATGTCCATACAAGGACTTGTACATTAATGTTCAGAGCAACTTCATTCATTTTAATCAAAAACTAGAAACACCCCAAATGCCCATCAACTGGTGAATCAATAGGCAAATTGTGGTATAACCACAGTGGTGTACTCCTCAGTGATACATGCAACAGCAGGATGAATCTCAACAGTGCCCTAAAAGATGCAGGATGCTGAAGGTTATACACTATATAATGCCAATTATATAAGATTTTAAGAAGCCATAACTATAGTGACAGAAAACAGATTAAGGGTTGCCAAGAGCCAGGGTGGGGAGAGAGGATTGATAGCAAAGAGGCACAAGAGAGCTGTTTGAGATGATGTAAATATTTGATATCTTGATGTTGGTAGTGATCACATGCTGTATATATTTATCAAAAGTTACTGAACTGTATACTCAAAATGCTTAAACATTATTGTATGCAATTAAACCTCAATAACTGTTAAAAACACAACTACATGATCTGCTTAAGGCCACAGGAAACATCCAAGGGGCTTAGCTTGACTCAGCTCGAGCTTTGGAATTAGTTGGGGAAGGGGATGGGAACTGCTCAGCTTCATAGAGAGCAGCTAGCAAATAACCGTCATGGTAGGGGGCCACCTGAATAGGAGAGAAACCAAAAATGGGAACCCATGGATCAGAGGCTCAATCAAAAAGGCAAAGGAAAAATGAACGAATGCATGATTGGAGAGATAGGAAAAAAGAATGAAAAGAGAAAGGGGGAGATAAATACAGTTTGGAGAAACTCTCACAATACATTCATAAGAAGACAACCCAATAAAAATGGGCAACAGAGACCACAGAAGATGATATATTGAGTGGCCAATAAACACATGAAAATATGCTGAACATCAGTAATTACCAGAGAAATGCAAATGAAAAGCACTGTGAGATACTGCTACACACCTATGAGATAGACATAGGCAGAGGAGAGAGAGAGAAACTGGGTGGGACAGAAGACAGGCAGAACAAGACAGAAAGGCAGGCCCCACCCGGTGAGTGAAGACAACTAGATAGATGGATGGCCAGCTTCGGAGGAGGCAAGTCTGCTCCTGTCACTGTGATGGGAGGAGGAGGCCCAGCCTTTCTGAGTGAATGGGCCTGGCCCTGACTCCTTTCCCTGGGGTCAGTTGTGACCTTGGGTGCTGTGCCACAGAGGCTGGCTGGGAGGTTCTCCAGCAACCGATGCTCCGTGGCCCAGGGTTCGGAGTCTTGAGCAAGATCAGGGTTAAGTATGGGTGTGTGGGTATGGTGGGGAAGGGCATTTCTGCTGAAATCTAAACACATTTTTTTCCCCTCCCTTTGGAAGGAAATGACTCATTTAAAAGAAGTCTTTATCAGCCACAGCAGAATCCACAGCTGTGTGGCTTCTGGGACTTTCCAGGTCTTCAGGTGCTAAGTGAGGGAGTGCGAGGGTATGAAGCCTCCTGGCACAGAGTTTTTGGCAGTGCTCTGCCCTGCTGCCTTCACCATCAACCATCTACCTCTCAGGAGTCCAGAGAGGAGGTCTAACTTAGGACTCAGGCCAGTGGCTCTACCATCTACCAGGACCTGTGATCTTGGGCAAGTGATTAAATTCTGTGGATCCTCCATTTCTTCAAAATCTGTAAAATGGGGCAATGATGGTATTTCTCCCTTAGAGTTGTCATGAGGGTTAAATAAAATAATCCACATAAATTATTTAGTGCAGGTTGACACACTATAAGTGCTCAATAGATACGACTTATTTTGATCTGCATAGGGTGGGGACAGAGTGGGTGGTGTACTTCTTATGGGACAGCCTGGCAAGGTCTTGGACTGAGAGCAGGACCCAAGAATGTGGTGGGCATGGGGACGAGTGTCTGTAGCAACCTTGCTCCTCTCTACTAGAGGAAGACCTCCCCACCTTTCCAAATGTAAGTTTGTTTTTCCCCACCCAACCCATGCCGTGGATCTCAGCTATTTCCTCCAGGGCTCTTGCCTTTCGGTAACTTGGTGGGCATGGGGTGACTGTCTTCTCCAGCAGAATGTGAACTAATCTACAGCTGGTTATGGTACTATACTTGGCATTCCCCAAAACTAACAAGGGCCTTGAACCTACAGTGTTAACTCAGGGTTGAGAGAAGGGCTACATTTTATTTTATTCATTTTAAATTTTTTCGAGATAGGGTCTTGCTTTGTCACCCAGGCTAGTGTGCAGTGGTGCGATCATGGCTCACTGCAGCCTTAGCCTCCCAGGCTCAATCGATCCTCCTGCATCAGCCTCCTGAGTGGCTGGGACTACACGTGTGCACCACCATGCCCAGAGAGCTTTTTGTATTTTTTGTAGAAATGGGGTTTTGCCACGTTGCCCAGGCTGGTCTCCAACTCCTGGGCTCAAGCGATTTGGCCACCTCGCCTCCCAAAGTGCTGGGATTACAAGCATGAACCACTGCACCTGGCCTAGGACTGCATTTTAGAGAGAAAATTAGGTTTTGGTAGTTTCTGTACCTACCACTAGGCTGGAGTTGACTGACTTTATAAAGTTAAAAGCTCATTCCTCTCTATAGATTCAAAACGAGTTAAGAGCCACATTTGGTAATTGCTGTGTGTGGACCTTATTGGGTCCTAGGCACTATGCTAAGGACTGGGATTACTACAATAAGCGAGACACACAGGGCTCCATTCTCATGTGGCACTCACAGTGTATGCCAGGAAGAGAGTGACGCCTGTAACTATACTGTGTAAGCCTGGTGTGTGTTGGGGTCGGGGAAGATCAGGATGTTCTGGGAGCTAGCAGGAGAGGCTTGCCTGGACCTCCGAGGGCTGCTTCGCCCTCACGTGCTATGACTCCAGTGCTAATTTATACATGGGCCTCGTGATCATTAGCCCCATTTTTATAGATGGGGAAACTGAGGTAAAAAGATTTCACAGTTTACAGAAAGTGGCCATATTGGTGGAGAGCTTGATACCAGAATCAAGGACCCTAGGCTCAGAGTCCTTTCTGCAGAGCCCAAGATGAACATTTCCAGGTCTCAGTGTGGCTAAAGGAGTCATATATATGAGGCACATGTGTTTATGCTCGTGGACAGGGTGACCACTGTTCCTGTCCGGTGTCCCTAGTAATACAGAATAGGTCTGCAGGCAGGTGGAATATGAAGCTGCTTGTGCTTGTTTTTCCCTTCCCTTCCCTAGCGGGGCAGATCCGAAGGAGTCAGAGCTCCGGCTGCCAGACGGCTATCAGCCCTTCCCCATCTACGCCTGTCTCAGAGCCAGCCCCGCCTGCAACCCTCCCTGTTCTTGATGAGCAAGGAGCAGCCACCCAGAGCTATTTATTTGTCCTGAAAGTAAAAACACTGTCTGAAAGAGACAGAACTCATTTATGAGCTGTCAGCAGGTCCCCTTAGGTTCATCTCGAAAATACTTTTTTCCGAAGTATACAGCTAGGTCTGCAGGGGTTATATAGCATAACGCTGTGAAGACTACTGAATGTACAGTTCCCAAGTAGCCGTCAAAGTTTGGAAGATCCTCTGTGATCTGCTCCCACTTTGCTTTCCAGCCTCATCTTCCTCCACTCCCTCCCCTCCCCCTGCCCCACTTCAGTGTGGTCTTTTCTTAGCTCTTTGAGCAGGCCACACTATTTATCACCCTTGACCTTGTAGGCCAATCTCTGCCCTGTTACTGCCCACTTCCCATTTCTGGTTTGACTGTAACTTCCCTTTGTTATTAAAATATAAAATTATAGATATATTATGCATAAAAATAAGTGTATGCATTTTGTGTCATTTAAAGAAGCATAATAAAACAGATACCTGCATACATACCACCCGACTTAAGAAATCCAATAAAAATAGAAATCGGGTCTCTCTCCAAGTTACCCCAGAGGTAACTACAATGCTAAAGTTTGTGTTAATCATTCCAAGGCTTTTCTATGTTGTTGCCACCTTGGCATATATCCCTAAACAGAATGTTGTTTACTTTTGCCTATTTGTGAACATTGTATGAACACACTCACAATGTGTTTATTCTGTGACTTGCATCTTTTGCTTAACAGGAAGTTTTTGCATATGTTTGTGGCTAATTTTCACTGCCGATTCTTATATTTCATTCTGTGACTCTACAACCATTTAACCATTCTGTCATTTTTGTGTCATTTGGGCAATTTTCAGTTTGGGGCTGCTATGAGTGATGTTACTATGAACATTTTTGTACATCTGCCCTGTGCACATGTGCAAGAGTTTCTCCAGGATGTACATCTAGGAGTGGAATTGATGGGCCACAGGGTATGAGCCTGTTCAGTTTTATTGGGCAATAACAAACTGTTTCCCAATGTGGCTGTAACAATTTACACTTCCAACAGCAGTGAATGACAATTACTGTTACCCCACAATCTCACCAGCATGTGGGAAGGCCTGGCTTTTTAATACCTGCAGATTGGGTGGGTGTGAAATGCTATCTGGTTGTGGTTTTAAGTTAATTTCTCTAAGTACTAGTGAGCTTTAGGTTCCCCCCCCGCCCAAATATTTATGGGCCATTCTTGTTATATGAAATGTCTGTTTATGTCCTTTGTCTCCCCCTCCTCCATGGGGTTATTTATTATTTTTGTATTAAATTATGGAGTTCCAATATATTGGATATTAATTCTTTGTAGCTTGTATTTTTACTCTGTGGTGTGTTTTGATGAACTGAAGTTCTTATTTTTCATAGAGTCAAATTCACAATATATTCCCTATGGTTCACAATTTTAAACAGTCTTCAGTAAGTTTTTTTTTTTCTCCCAAGGTCATAAGGACATACTTCTATACAGTCTTCTAAAAGTTTCACAGTTTTGCCTTTCACATTTAAGTCTTTAATCCACCTGGAATTGATTTTTGACAAGGGAGGAATCCAATTTCATCTTTTTCCACATGGATACCCAATTAGCCCCAGCACCGTGGTTCATCCTTCCCTTCTGATCTGCAAAGTCTGCTCTGTCATAAATCAAGCCTCCATGCCTTGTCTGTTTCTAGGTTCTCCAGTATGTTCCATTGGTTTAATAGAATCTCTATGCTAAATCCATGCCATCTTCATTAGCTTTGAAATAAAAATGGAAATCTGATTGGGTAAGTCCAATTCTTTACCCTAACCAAATTCCATCTTCTTCTTCATTAGAAGTGTCTTGGCTCTTGGCTTTTTGTTCTTCTATTTGAGTCTTAAAATCACCTTTCGAGTTTCATAAAAACAGATAGCAAACAGACCCACTGGGATTTGAATTCATGGATAAATCTGGGGGAAAATCAACATCTTTAAAATATTAAGTCTTCCTATTCAAGAACATTTCATAATTCTCCATTTATGTTAGAGCATTTTTAATGTCTTTCAATAATATTTTATAAATTTTCTCAATAAAGGGTTTGCATGTCTTGTTATATTTATTTCCAGGGATTTAAATAATTTAGTTGCTCCTGTAAATGGTACCTTTTTAAAAATCATTTTTCTATTTAGTGTACAGAGATGCAATTGACTTTCTTATATTGATTTGTATTCAGTAACCTTGATAAGCTCATGTTTATTCCCATTATATATTTTTCTAGATTGAGTTTTCTATATAGACAATGATATCATCTGCAAATAATGACATTTATGTTTCTTCCTTTCAAAGACTTAACCCTTTACTAATTTTTCCTACCTTACTGTGCTGGCCAGGCCCTCTGGGACAGTGTTGAGTGGAAATATGAAAATGGGCATTCTGTTCTTTTTTTAAATCTTAAAATACCCTCAACATTTCACCATTAAGTATGATGTTTTTGGTAGATTTTAGATAGATTCCGTTAATCACTTTAAGTAAGTTTCTTTTTATTTCTAAGACTTTTATTTTTAAGACTTTTCAATATATAATGAGTGAATATACAATTTTATCAAACATTTTCTGTACCTATTGAATGTGTCACTTTTTTTCTCCTTTAATCTGTTAATGTGATAAATTATATCAGTTAATTCTCTAATGCTAAACCAACCTTTCAATCTTGGAGAAAAACCCGAACTTGCTCGTGATGTATTCCATTTCCCTGCATTCCTGAGTTTGGTTTCCTAATATATACTTGACGATTTTTGCATCTGTGTTCCTGAGTGAGGCAGAACTATACTTTTCCTTTCTTATGTCATCTTTTCCTGGTTTTGACAGTAAGACTATCCTAATTTTATGAAATGAGTTGGGAATGTTTTCTTCTATTCTTTGGAATAATATATATAGTTTATATAATAGTTAAATTATCCCCTCCTTGAAAGTGCGAAAGGACTCACTGGTAAATCTGTCTGGGTCTGGAGTTTTCTGTATAGGAAGATTTTAAATTACTGATTCTATTTCTTAAATGGTTATAATGTTATTCTGAAGGGGAGTTGTTTACCAGATGTAAAATGTTTTTCCATAGCCCTGTTTGTTGAAGAAAAGTTCCTGTGGGAACATTTGCCTGGTGGCCTCCCTGTTGGGGAGAAAAGGTGGTACTTGGAGTATCTACACAGAGGCTTGGAAAATCCCAGCCAGAGCAGACCCCCATACTGTCATCAGTTCAAGTCCTTAGAGAACCCAAAAGTCCCAGTGCCTTACTTAAGAGGAACCCCATGGGGGCAGTCACTGTTAGGTGGACTTTGGTGGCTCCTTGAGGGACTATGCAGCCACGGCTAACAGAATGAACTTTTGGGGCCGTCTGATGTGGGTTCCAGTTTTGGCATTGTAACTTATTGGCTGTGGGAGGCTCAGACTTAATCCCTCTGAGCCTCAGTTTCCTCATTATGAAAGAGGGCAAGAATGGTGGCTACCTCATGAGGTTCTTATGAGGGTTTAATCAGAACATGCAAGCAAAGTGTTTTGCATAATGCCTGGCTCATATGAGGTACCCAATAAATGGTTACCATTGTCACTATTATGACACAGGAGACATACAAAGCAGATGTCTGGGGAGAAGAAGCAGGCAATAGGACTTCCTCCTCAATTGGACTGGATTTAAGAAGGAAAGATTTATTCTCTGGGGTACAAACGCCAGCCACCATAATCCAGATTGCCTTTGAGGAAGACCCAGTGAGGGGTGGCTTAGCCTGAGTGTGGGGGATGTGTACTTAGGAGTCTTTCTTCCCTTTCCCCGATACTAGGTTGACCATTCTCATGCATCCTGAGGCTTCCATCCCTGGCACTTCCCTATAGCCGTGCTCTGCATTGGCTTCTTGGGGAAAAAGCAGAAAACACAATCCACACATCAAACTACAAAGACAAATATGATTTCTCTGTTGGTTGGGCACAGAATATCTCCTGCCCTGCCACACCCCAGCTGTTTTCTTCTTGTTAGGCAGAGTCTCACTCTCTCACCCAGGCTGGAGGGCAGTGGCGCGATCTCGGCTCACTGCAACCTCTGCCTGCCAGGTTCCAGCAATTTTTGTGCCTCAGCCTGCAGAATGGCTGGAATTACAGGTGCATGCCATCCGACCCAGCTAGTTTTTGTATTTTTAGTAGAGATGGGGATTTGCCATGTTGGCCAGGCTGGTCTCGAACTCCTGACCTCAAGTGATCTACCTGCCTTGGCCTCCCAAAGTGCTGGGATTACAGGCGTGAGCTACCACGCCTGGCCATTTAAATTTTTTTTTTTTTTTTTAATTTTAAGTAGAGACAACGTCTCACTATGTTGCTCAGGCTGGTCTCGAACTCGTGAGCTCAAATGATCCTCCTGCTTCAGCCTCCCAAGGAGCTGGTACTATAGGTGCGAGCCACCATGCCTGATCTCCCCTGCTGTGTTCTCTCTCATGCTTTCCTGAGCCCAAGGGTCCTGCTGCTTTCAAAGCAGGGTTTGGGCATCAAGGCAGAGTCTGATGGGGTGGGTACTGTTGGGGCTTTTTGAAATGCCAGGGTACACAGAAGTCTTAATTATAACGCTTGTTCTCCTCATCCTAACAGTCCACTTGAAGAAGTAACTGTTTGGCAGTAATTATGGTTAAATCCTCTCACCGAGCCTCATTAAAGGCCATAAAAACTTAAGTATGCAAAGTTTCTCTGAAGTCTGCTGCAGATCACCTCATGGCATTTACTCACAGAAGATGCTTGTTAAGCATCTGCCAGGTACCAAGCCCCGTGCCAGGCCCTGGGGATCTGTGATGACGCCACTGAACTCACAGACAGTGGAGACTGTGCTTCCAACCTTCTATCCGTCCTACTCCAGGCTCTTGCCCTCACATTCCCCAGACAAGAGTATCCCAAAGATGGGGTCTTTGGACATCTAGAAATTCCCATGCTCCACTCACCTCTCATGTGGACTAAATGACCTACGTCCTTATAAAGTAGCTTTCTATGGTGGAGATATCGGTGATGGAAGTTATTTTCTGAACTAAGGAATTATGGGCCCACAGGGAGAGGTGGATGAGGGAAAGAAGCAGACCAAAAACAGTCAGGAGACATTGGAGCATAACTTAGGAACTCGGTTGTAGGTCCCCACTTTGCTATGATTTCACAGACTGTGTAACCATAGGCAAGTTATTTAGGGGAGATGGCTGGTGAAGCAAACTGAAGTCAGAATGAAAAAACGTTAATTAAAAAAAAATCCCTTCTAAGGAATCTAGTGAGTCCAGAAATAATTTGGCAATGTCAAGTTCATCTCAGCATCTTCAGAAAGTTTACTTTCTGCCATGTGTTTGTTGTCTATTAATTTAAAATTTTCTCAAAGCATATTATAGTAACCACAATTAATATTCTTAATTTAAAAAAGAGAAAAAATAATCGCTTACCACCACCACCACCACCCACTATCAAAGAAGTTGTCTCTGTTTTTTTTTTTTTTGGAGACAGAGTTTCACTTCATTGCCTAGGCTGGAATGCAGTGGCGCAATCTCGGCTCACTGCTCTGTGTCTCCGGTTTGAGCAATTCTCCTGCCTCAGCCTCCTGAGTAGCCGAGATTACAAGTGTACACTACCACGCCTGGCTAACTTTTGTATTTTTAGTAGAGATGGGGTTTCAGCATGTTGGCCAGGCTGGTCTCCAACTCCTGACCTCAAGTGAACTGCCTGACTCGGCCTCCCAAAGCACTGGGATTATAGGTGTGAGCAAACACGCCCGGCCTCTGTTCTTTTTTGAGTAGTTGAGTGCCCTCAATAAATGAAGGATTTACATTCTTGGAAACAGGCTCCAATGCTGTCATGGTGCCTTGAAACACTCCCTGATACCTTCCTGTTGGCTTGTCTGCCTTCATCTTCTGAATTATTATCACTGGATAATAACTGGGAAACCCCCCCCCATACTGAGGCTGAGACCTTGGTTGGCCATAGGACAATTTTTCCTTTTCATGGGATTATTAGAATGTGGCTGCAAAGTCCACCAAGATCTAAGAATCCTTTCTGAGACAGGCTCAGTGATCTCAGCAAGTGAAAAGTGCATGTGTTTCCAAAGCCATCACCTAAAGCTTCTTGTGGATGGCATGCTTGCTGGCTTTGTGTGGTTCTGCAGAAATCAGTTGTCTTTCATGGTTTCAAATGAGATTTAAACAATTTTAGTTGGCTGTCCCCAGAGACTCACCATTCCTGCCCCGAGGGCCCAGCCTGTGGTACCTGGAGAGGTTTGGCTGCCCTGCACGCAAGCTCTCTGCTGTCTTCTCCCACCACTGAGTGAGCCACACAACCTCGGGACCCTAATTTAGACAATTAATGCAACTCACTCCTCAGAGCACTGCATTAGATGGGAAATAAAGGGAGAATAAAACCCTTCAGATAATCTTTGTTTCCAGGTGTCCTGATATTTTTATCTCATTGTGCTAAAAAGGAATGAAAATATGCGTTTGCATTAAGAAGGAGAGAATCTCTAATTTTGGCCCATCCTTACAACAACCGTTAAGCTTATTTGTATCCCTGCCTTTTAGAACAATACTTAAGCCTCAACAAACGTTTGTTGAGTCTGCTTTTAGGAAGATCAGTTTCTGCACCATCTGGGACAGATGTGAGGAAACTGTCCCTTCAATTCTCTCTTCTGTTGGTAATAAGACTTTTGTAACAACAAACAATGGTGACATATTTGTGGGGGAGGGGTGTTACTTTTGTTCTTTACCTTTCCTTGATGTTCTCTACCTCTACCTTTTCCCACAAACCGTGGGTGTCATTTTTCCCACAAAAAGGCTGAGAGCTAGTGCTCATAGATTTTCACTAAGGAACCTCCTGTAACATCTGGAGAGACATGATTTGGGAATATCTGGTCTCTTCCAATTGACAAATGCTCCTAGGTAAGACAGTGTGAGAGACAAAGAAGGTTGAAAAGAAAGCATAGTCCCCACGCATAAAGGAGTGTGTAATCTCACTGAGATAAGATGGAAAATAACAAAGCGAGTTCCAACATCAAGAGCTAATGTTTACAGAATACTTGCCAGAGGCCACACATTCCTAAACACTCTATTATCTCATATAATCCTCACAACAAACCAAGGGGCTAAACACGATTATCATCATCATTTTTTCCCATTTGGCCTTGAGAATGTCAAGGCAAAACATATGTTTAGTTACATGCTCAAGGCCACAGAGCCAGCAAGTAAGGTGAGTTGGGATTTGAACCTACTTGACTGACTTCAGAGCCTTTCCTCTCAGCCCTAACTACAGCACACAAGGCAGTATGTACATTTTGGAGGGAGGATCAGGTGGTGCTGGCTCTAAGGGCTGGAAGGTTCTAGAGGGCTGGACTGTGTGAGGGCTGGAACTCTCAGGTAAGGGCTTCTCTAGCTCTCTGTCCCTCATTTGCTGGGCTAAGCCAGGAAGAGTTTACCCCATTTATGGGAACTCTGCAAAGATGCCTGAGAAGAGATTTCCCAGTCATTTCTGTTATGAGACAGAAATGTGATTTATGGGCACACTTGTATAACTTGCCCAAGACATAGGCAGTAGGATGTCATGCTGGGCTTTGGCCCTGAGCTGAGGCTTGGCAAAGCCTGAAGGAGAGCTGTGATAGCATCTGGATCATCTCCAGTCACCACACCTAATGTCACCTCGCCCCTCTGTCACTGATCAGATGAAATTGCTGCCTCCTATGTAATAGCCAAAAAAATTTTTTTTTCAAGAGTTGTGGTCAGGGAACTCAGGCTCGTATTAACTATATGAATCTTAAAAAAATCTGAAGCCCCTTCCCCTGGCTTTAGGAACCTAGTATGTAAGAGCCGAAGATCTTGAAGCTGTAAGAGCTTCAAGACCACCCAGTTTAATCCTCTGAGGGGAAGTGGCATGCTGAAGGTCACCACCCATGGGGCTTGGCCACAGAGTCAGACCTAAGTCCACCACTGAGAGAGGGTATACCATGTCTTGGCAGCTGGTTCAAGAGGTTGGTTTGCTTGACTTGCTTGCAAACAAACAGACTATGTTTCACTGATTTTCAACAAATATTTATTGGACTTTCCATGTGCCTCATTCTGTCCTCATGGAGCTTATATTCTAGGGAGATGGCAGGTGAACAAGATCCGCATATCCAAAACAGAAACCAAGAAAACAGACTAACAAAATATACACCACAAAGGACACAGAGATAGATGATGGGAGAACTGCTTTGGATAAGGTGTTTTTGATTTCACGTCTTCCTACCTGGCTGGGTGACCTTGGCTATGAAGTGCATCTAAACCCAACATGCTGCTTGTCTCTTTCCCCTGGAGCATGCATCATTGTGGGGTGGTTAGCTTTTGGTTGGGTCTTATATACCTGGTGCATGTGGAAGGGAGGGGGCTGGGGATGTACCAGCCAAAGGCATATTTTTCCATATATGGAGGCTGCAGTCTTGGATGGTGGCTGCCTGGTCTCAAGCTTAGGGGTGCAGTTGATTTTGTCCTTCTGACAGAACCCAGATATCAAAGCGCTAAAGCACTAAAGCATGGACACACCCTCAGTAGGGAAGGGTATTGGTTAAGCTCAAAATCCCCAGGGCTGTCAGAACATGAGCAAGCAAGGCAAAATGATGAGACAGCAGAGCTTGGCATCGCTGCCCCTTATATCCTTATGGGCCTGTAGAGACCCCACAGCCTGCATTCACTTGTCACTCACCCACCCTGTTGATCTCTCCCTCCTTTATTCACTTACATACTTATTTCTTTATTAAATTCCTCATTATTATAACAATTCCCTCATACACTCATTCACATCTTTCTTTCATCAGATTCCTCCAACACTTATTCACTCATTCATTCATTCATTTATTCAGTCTCTTCCATTTATTGGCTCATGTACATAGCTATGTATATGTTCACTGGGTTTCACTTGCTTCATCACTTATTCCTTCAACAAACGTTTACTAACCATCTCTCCCTGCCAGGCTCAACTGGGCTTAACCCTGGAGGGAGCAGGGGGACATCAGTTACCCTGTATTAAGGTGTTGAGGGCATTAAGGTACACTTAGGTAAATTCCAAAACAAAGTAGGAAGTGACAGAATTCCACCTGAGGCATATGTCAATTGTTTGGAATTGAAAATGGGATGGTGTCCTCCATTTTCAGTGCTCTTTTTTCCCTACAGGGCCCAAAGTGACAAGGCACACACATTCTCACAAAGGCATTAGGGACATCAGAAGTGGCTAGACTAGAGGAGGGTGTTTGCATTTTAAAGGAAGAGGGCAGTCCTTTAGCCCAGGGATCTGCACACTCTCTAAAGGGCTAGAAAGTAAATCTTTCAGGCTTTGTGCAAGGTCTCTGTCACTACCACCTAACTGTTTCATTGTAGTGTGAAAGCAGCCACAGATACTATGTAAAGAGTAAGCCTGGCTGAGTGCCAATAACACTTTGTTTTTGGGAGAATCCAAGATGGCTGAATAGGAACAGCTCTGGAGTGCAGTTTCCAGCAAGAACAATGCAGAGGGTGAGTGATCACCACATTTCCAAACAAATTTTTACTGCCCACAGACCAGGAGATTTCTGGGTGGAAAAGTGCCACAAGTCTCCAGCATGGCAGTTTCAGCCAGTGCAGCGGGTCTCCACACAAAAACTCACACAAATCTGGGTGCCGTTTCAACTGGCGACTGGAACGCCTGGGAGACAGTCACCCATTCAACTGAAAAAAATGGGGCTGAAACAGGGAGCCAAGTGATCTGGCTCGGCTGCTCCCACCCCCACAAAGACCAGCAATCTGAAACGCTCTAGACTGAGAGTTCCATAACAAGCACAGCTGGACCTGGGATGGCCCAGCTCTTTGGGGGGAAGGGCGTCTACCATTACTGAGACAGTCCACTACTACCGAGGCAGTCCACCATTACTGAGGCAGTCCATCATTACTGAGGCAGTTTGCCATTACTGAAGCAGTTCTAATTATATAGCCCTACAAACAAAACTGCAACGAAGTTCACACAGCAGCTGGGCAGAGCCCATGGCAGCTCAGCAATGCCTCTGCTGGCAGACTGTGACTAGGCTACCTCCTCGCTGGGCAGAGCATCTCTGAGAAAAGGCAGCAGCATGTCAGGAACTTATAAATAAAGCCCTACCTTCCTGGGATAGAGCATCTGGGAAAAAAGGGCGGTTATGAGTTCCACTGCAGCAGACTTAAACATACCTGCCCAGCAGCTCTGAACAGAACAATGGAGCTCATAGCTCAGCACTTGAGCTCCTAGAAGGGACAGACTGTCTCCTCAAGCAGTTCCCCTACCACAATATAACCCAAGAGACACCTCATAAAGGAGAGCTCAGGCTGACATCTGGTGGTTATCCTTCTGGGACAAAGATAACAGAAGAAGAAACTGGCAGCAACCCTTACTGTTCTGCAGCCACTGCAGGTGATCCCCTGGCAAGCAGGGTCTGGAGTGAAGCAGGGTCTGGAGTGGACCTCTAGCAGTCCTACAGCAGGAGGGGGGCCTGACTGTTAGAAGGAAAACTAAGAATCAGAAAGAAATAACTTCATCAGCAACAAAAAGGACGTCCACTCAGAGACCCCATCTGAGTCACCAAGAACAAAGACCACAGGTAGATAAATCCACAAAGATGGGAAGAAACCAGTGCAAAAAGGATGAAAATACCCAAAACCAGAATGCCTCTCCTTCTCCAAGGGATCACAACTCCTTACCAGCAAGGGAACAAAGCTGGATAGAGAATGAGTCTGATGAATTGACAGAAACAGGCTTCAGAAGGTGGGTAATAACAAGCTTCTCTGAGCTAAAAGGTCATGTTCTAACCCAATGCAAAGAAACTAAGAACCTTGAAAAAAGGTTTCACCAAATGCTAACGAGATTAAACAGCTTAGAGAGGAATATAAATGAATTGATGGAGCTGAAAAACAACATGAGAACTTTGCAAAGCATACACAAATTTCAATAGCCAAATTGACTAAGCAGAAGAAAGGATATCAGAGATTGAAGATCAACTCAATAAAATACAATGAGAAGGCAAGATTAGAGAAAAAAGAGTGAAAAGAAATGAACAAAGCCTCCAAGAAATATGGGATTATGTGAAAAGACCTAATCTACGTTTGATAGGAGTACCTGAATGTGACAGAGAGAATGAATCCAAGCTGGAAAACACTCTTCAGAATATTATCCAGGAGAACTTCCCTAACCTAGCAAGGCAGGCTATATTCCCTGACATTCAAGTCCAGGAAATACAGACAACACCACAAAGATGGTCCTCAA
>CAUYQU010013914.1:0-32713 GCA_963574635.1 Cheracebus regulus | reverse complement strand
TTGAGTGTTCTCATTTCTTTTACGGTGGCTTCTTGGCATCTTTATGGTTTTATCCGTCTGTCGTCTTTGTAATTACCAACTTTCAAATTAGGTCTCTGAGTGGACGTCGAGCTTGTTAATTCCCAGCTCCGGAATCTATGTAGTTTGCACTGTGGCGACCCACAACGCTGACCAAAACAGCAGCGTTGAAACTTGTGGTGCTTTTCTGCCCGAGGGTCTCCGGTCTGGCTTCTCAGCCCCTTTTTCAATCAGCTGGATGGACTGCTCTGACTTCACAGAGCTCCAAACATCATCCAAAAGGAGACTCAGTCCCGTTTACTCCGCACCAAGAGCCGCCGAGCCGAGGTGCCGGCAAAAAAGCCGCGCCAGCCGAAAGGGTCGTGCTGGCGACTCGTGGGGCTCCTCCGCTGGGAATGTCCTGGTCCGTGGGCAGCAAAAATTTATCGGTAAGTGTGGCATCCACTGGCTCTTTGCGCTTTTACTGGGAGCTGCAATCCTGAGCTGCTAGTGATCGGCCATCTTGGATCTCTCTCGGGACCTTCTCATTCTGCTCGCCATCAGTCTATTGATGGTCCTGAGTGCTTTGCACACCACTGGTCTTCAAAGATACGGAAAGCTGGCTTTGGCAGGTGGAGTCATTTTTTTTTCTTTTTTCCTTTCTTGAGAGAGTCTTGCTCTGTCACCCAGGCTGGAGTGTAGTGATGTGGTCTCAGCTCACTGCAACCTCTGCCTCCCAGGTTCAAGCGATTCTCCCGCCTCAGCCTCCTGAGTAGCTGGGATTACAGGTGCCCGCCACCACGCCTGGCTAATTTTTGTAGTTTTAGTAGAGACCAGGTTTCACCATGTTGGCCAGGCTGGTCTCGAACTTCTGAGCTCAAGCGATCAGCCCACCTCCACCTCCCAAAGTGCTGGGATTACAGGCATGAGCCACTACGTCCAGCCTGTAAAGATAACTTTTTAAAAATGTGCACAAATAATGCGTGCTCGTGGCAAGAAAAATTTTAAAGTGCAGAATTACAAAAAGACAGTAAAAATCACCCTTAATCCTCCTGCCCAGCAAGAAGCATTGTTAGTATTTAGAGCAGTACCTTCTAGACATTTTTCTCCACAGATAAGCACATTTGTTTACATACATATCTTATTTTATGAAGATGGCATCCTGCCATAAATCCTATTTTATAAGCAGCCTTTTCCACTTAACATACCCCACGGCCCTCCTATATAGTGGGGCTATAAATATACACAGGCCTCACCATCTGCTGTGACCACAGCACGCTCGGTTGTCTGGACTAGGCCACGGTTTGTCCCGTCTGTCTCCTGAAGGGCGCCGGGTCGTTTCACGTTTTTCAGTCTTATAAACAATGCTGCAGTGAACATCCCAGGCCTTGAATCACAGCACACATCCCTAATGATTTCCCAAGGAGATATTCCTGCAAGGGGAAGAGCTGAGTCCAAGGGAGCTGCGTGCTAGAGACTTTGAGCCGCGTGCTAGAGACTTCTGATTCTGAAGCCAAATGCCCTTCAGGAAGTTCAGATCGATTTACACACCCCCTGGGCAGTATATGGCTGGCTCCCAACCTTCCAGAAGCCAGAATGGGGGATGAGAAGCAGGATCGATTCCCAGCACAGGAGCACTGGGACCCCTCCCCCCAGCCCAGCCTGCGAGAGGCATCCGCCCACAAACCCAGCTGCTCACAGCCTGCAGGGCGTCCCTGAAGCCCCATCCTTGCTCCTTGCTTTAGAACAGCTGAGCTCACAGCCTCCACCACCCACCAGCCCCAATTCCCCAAAGACCCTGCCCTGCTCTGAGCTGGTCCCACCAAGTGCATCCTCAAGGGAAAACAGCCTAAAGCCACAAAGGCCACACTAGGTCACCCAGATGCCCCTCTTCCCCCATGCAGATAGCTGCCGGCAGACAAGTGGTGTTCTGATTTTCAAAGGCCTCAGGAGGAGATGATTCCAAATCTTCCAGGATGGCAGCAAGAGAATCATTTGAACCACCTCCCAGTTCAGGCGATCCTCCCGCCTCAGCCTCCCAAGTAGCTGGGATCACAGATACCTGCCACCATGCCCAGATAATTTAAAAAATATTTTTCTGTCTCTTTTCTAAGCAACCCCTGGCTCCTGCTTGGCTCTGGGGAGCCTCCAGCACTCGGGTTCCCCGGCCCCGAGGGACTTGGGCTAGAGGGGAAGGATGGGCCTCGAGGTGGGTTCTTGCCCCCCTTTGTGGGCATGGAGGCCTCTAGGACATCAGGGCCCTGGAGACAGCTGTGCTTCCTACATGGGGGATTCAGACATTAGAGTCCCAGTGAAAAGGGCTGAGAGTGGAGCTGGTTGGGGCAGAAGAGTGTGAGGGACGGTAGGGCCAAGCCCTGGTGTCCTCTGACATGGTCCCGGGGGGTCATCTACCAAGTGCCTGGTGCACACAAGCATCAGAGCAGGCCCTTGTCATCCCAGCATGTCCATGGCAGGGACCTCGAGGGACAGAAACGCCGAGGTGATACTGTCCACAAGTGGCTGAAGCCAGTCTCGTTCTGGAGCCCAAGTGTGCGGCCACCGCCCTGGGTGACCCCAGTGAGTGGAGGCCGGCGGAGGCTGAGTGACCTCCCCGAAACGTTCGCACAGCCGGTCCGGGCCAGCGCAGCTTCCCCAGCTCCCTGGCTCTTGCCCCTGAGCTTCCTGCTGGGTGGACCTCTTCCCCAACAGGGGTCTCCTTGCCTTCCTTGAGTCAGGAAGGGAATGTAGGTTGGCCGACCGGACAGGCCATGGGGGCGGAATCAGCCTTGAGTGATGGCGCCATTTGCTTCTATTTCTGGGCACCAGATGATGCGCTGACAGTGTCACAATCACAGTCACACCGAGGGCTGGCCACGCTGGAGGAGAGAGGGGCCCTCATGGGGGCAGCAGGGAGGGCAGAGGGGGCCACAGCTCTGTTGGAGACCCGCACTGGCTTCTGAGGATGGCAGGCTCACTGCCTCTTCATTCACAGTCCTCCCAGCCAGGCAGCTGCAGCATAGTGAGGGCGAAAGGCTGCGGACCCTGTCATACCTGTGATCTAGGATAGAGTCACTCTCTGTATCACTGTGTGCTTACTGCCCACTGCCCTGCTTGCCCATAGGGGACCCTGCCAGCCTGGTTCACAGCACCCGGCCTGACACACCTGAAATACCCAGGAACCGGCAATGCCCAAGAACTGGTGGAAAAGTGAATGAACCAGGCACAGTCTGGGCCAGGCCAACTGGACAGCCAGAAAATGGCAGAGCCCCCCTTCATTATGGCCTGAAGAGGTGGAAGCAGCCCGAAGTAGCCACAGCTTCCCAAAGGCCCCGCTGTGGGGTGCTTTAACCTTCCGTGCTGCTGTAACCGAATACCACAGACTGATTTATAAAGAAGTGTATTTGGCTCATGGTTTGGAGGCTGCGACATCCAGGTTGAGGGGCCACATCTGTGAGGGCCTCCTCACTCCCTGATGCCTTCCCCATCCCGTGCCAGGGAGCACATGCCTGGGGGGCAGGGGCAGGAGGGTGGCCACACTCACCATTTCATCAGAAACCACCCCCATACCGCATTCATCCATTCATGAGGGGAGAGCCTCCATGGCCTATCACTTTTTTTTTTTTTTTTTTTTGAGACAGAGTCTGGCTCTGTCCCCAGGCTGGAGTGCCGTGGCATGATCTTGGCTCACTGCAATCTCCATCTCCTGGTTCAAGTGATTCCCCTGCCTCAGCCTCTTAAGTAGCTGGGACTACAGACACCCGCTGCCATGCCCAGCTAATTTTCAAAATATTTTTAGTAGAAATGGGGTATGGGGTTTCACCATGTTGGCCAGGCTTGTCTCGAACTCCTGACTTCAAGTGATGCACCTGCCTTGGCCTCCCAAAGTACTAGGATTATAGGCGTGAGCCACCACACCCAGCCTGATGACCTCTTAGAGGTCCCACCTCTCAACACTGTTGCACTGGGGATTGTTTCCAACACATGAACTTCAGGGGACTCATTGAAACCGTAGATAGGGTTTCCAAATCATGAGATATGGGCAACCTCAGAGGCCTCCCTGGCAGCCAGGGGAGCTCCAGATGACCCCCCCACCAACACACCAGCTTCAGCCACATCCATTTCATACACTGAGTCTGTATGCTTTCATAAGGGAAAAATGTTTTGCTGCTAGAAATGTGAAAGGAGCCAGACACAGTGGCTCACACCTGTAATCTCAGCACTTTAGGAGGCTAAGGCGGGAGGATGACGAGCCCAGGAGTTCACGATCAGCTTGGGCAACAAAGTGAGACACTGTCTCTATAATAAATAAAAAAATTAGCCAGTCCTAGCCTGTGCCTATGGTCACAGTTACATGGGAGGCTAAGATGGGAAGATCATTTGAGCCCAGGAGTTCAAGGCTGCAGTGAACCATGTTTGCACCACTGCATTCCAGCCTGGGCAACAGAGAGAGAAAGAAACACTGTCAAAAAAAAAAAAAAAAAAAAAAAAAAAAAGGAAGGTTTGGATCTAACTTAGTTCTTGGCCTATGGATCTATGGATCCTGACAGCCCATGCAGAGAGCTGGGCCATGTGGGGAGGTCAAGGCATCCAGCCCTCCTTACCTTTGGCCACCCCATCAGAGTGAGGTGCCAGGCCTAGTGTAGTGTACCCCCTGGGTGACTTAGCAAAGTCACCCCTTATTCCCCTCTTTTTCCTTGAACAGAGCAGCTGTCCATGGGGGCCCCTATGCTCAAAAGGCAGATTTTATTTATTTATTTATTTTGTGACAGAGCCTCACTCTGTCACCCAGGCTGGAGTGCAGTGGTATGACCTCAGCTCACTGTAAGCTCCATCTCCCAGATTCAAGTGATTCTCCTGCCTTAGCCTCCCAAGTAGCTGAGACTACGGGCATGCACCACCACGCCTGGCAAATTTTGTATTTTTGGTAGAGACGGGTTTTCACCATGTTGGCCAGGCTGATCTCAAACTCCTGACCTCAGGTGATCCACCCACCTCGGCCTCCCAAAGTGCTGGGATTACAGGCGTGAGCCACCACACTGGCCTCGAAAGGCAGATTTTAAACCCATCAGCTGCTGAGCCCTGGTTTTTGTCCTAAAGACCTGATCACCAGGAGGACCAATGGCCCATGCCTTCCAGTGGCTGGTGTCCTATTTCAGCCACCATGGAGCCCAGTCCTGGTCTGCATTAACCACCCCCTACCCTAGATTCTGGCAGCTCTCCTGGCACCCAGCCCCTGGCTGACCACCGGCCATAAGCCACCAATACCGGGGAGACTCGGACTTTCTCATTTGCCTTGAGATGGTGGAGGTCTTGGAACCTGGGCCAGACCATTTTGACCCTGGTAGGACCGTAGAAAGCAAAGCCTTCACTGACGTTCCTACTCAGTGCCCCAGCCTGCAGGACCAAAGCCTCCCACGGCTTCCCCAGGCCAGGTGGGCCAGGACTTGCAAGCGGCGTAACGGCAGCAGCACGCTGTCAACCAGCATGCTCCCCCCATCCATCGTCTTGTTTCATCCTGGGACTACTCCTGCTAAACACGCCCCACCATGTATTGTCTCATTTCATCCTGGACCACCCTTGCTACAGATGAGTAGACCAAGGCTCTGAGAGGGGAAGGAACTTGTTCTTTTTTTTTTTTTTTGAGGCAGAATCTCGCCGTGTCACCCAGGCTGGAATGCAGTGGTGCAATCTTGGCTCACTGCAACCTCTGCCTCCCGAATTCAAGTGATTCTCCTGCCTCAGCCTCCCGAGTAGCTGGGACTACAAGCACCCGCCACCATGCCCAGCTAAATTTTTTTGTATTTTTAATACAGATGGAGTTTCACTATGTTGGCCAGGCTGGTCTCAAACTCCTAACCTCAGGTGATCCATCCACCTCAGCCTCCCAAAATGCTGGGATTACAGGCATGAGCCACTACTCCCAGCCGGAACTTGTTCTTAATTGGCAGGGTCGCCCCCCAGGCCAGAAGCACAAGGACCCCTCCTCACAGCCCCAGCCAGCGAGATTTGAACCCCACCTGTGATTCCAGAGCCTTCAGATTTAACCCTTCTCCATGAACTGCCTTCCCTCCCCAGGTGGAAAGAGCCTGTCGCCAGGCCAGGGCCGGGGGAAGGGTTGCAGATGAGAGGGGCTCTCTGGGCTAGAGAAGACCAGCTGGCCCCTCTCAGCTGGCTTCCTCAGCTGCTCCACGGGGCTGAGGCATGCCAAGGTCAGCACAGCCACCTCTCTCCAGCTCCCACCTGCCCTGGGGACCTGGCAATCCCCCGTTCTTCTCTCTTGCTGGAACTGTGACCTCCCCCAGGCTTCAGATGGCTCCAAACCCCAACATGGTCAGCACACAAGCTGGCCAGCCACATACCTCCCCAGCCACCTCCTGGGAGGACCCAGTCCACGGGAACAGCTGCCATGAAATTGGCAGGCAAGGGTAAAGCAAGGTTTTGTCCAGCTCTTCAGGCCCCGCCCCCCTCAGGCCAGGCAGCTCCTCTGTGCACCTGCTCAGCCCCCTCCTGTGCTGGCCAGGCACTTCCAGGGTGCGAGGCTCTCAGCCAGCCCTGTGGCTAATGAGAGGGGCCATGAGAGGCCACGGTTCAAACCCCAAACAGAGAGACCAGACTGCAAGCAGCAACCCTGAAGTAGGCAGGAAAAGGTGGTGGAGGCCTGAAGTTCTGTTCTTTCTTCTTTCTTTTTTTTTTTGTTTTTTGAGAAGAAATCTCGCTCTGTCACCAGGCTGGAGTACAGTGGCACAAACTCTGCCACTGCAACCTTGGCATCCTGGGTTCAAGCAATTCTCCTGCCTCAGCCTCCTGAGTAGCTGGGACTATAGGTGCATGCCACCATGCCTGGCTAATGTTTGTATTTTTAGTAGAGATGGGGTTTCACCATTTTGGCCAGGATGGTCTCAACCTCTTGACCTTGTGATCCGCCCGCCTTGGCCTCCCAAAGTGCCAGTATTACAGGCATGAGCCACCGCGCCCGGCCAGCCGAAGTTCTGTTCATTTTTGAGCTGGTGTTCGCTCTTGTTGCCCAGGCTGGAGTGCAATGGCATGATCTTGGCTCACTGCAAACTCCACCTCCCAGGTTCAAGCGATTCTCCTGCCTCAGCCTCCCAAGTAGCTGGGATTACAGGCATGCACCACCACGCCCAGCTAATTTTGTATTTTTAGTAGAGATGGTGTTTCTCCATGTTGGTCAGGCTGGTCTTGAACTCCTGACCTCAGGTGATCCACCTGCCTCAGCCTCCCAAAGTGCTGGGATTACGGCCTCGAAGTTCTGTTCTTTCCAGGAAGGACTGCGTGGCATGGAACAGGCTGACTGCCTGGCACGGACAGTTAGGTGTGCCACAGTGCCTCACCCCTGCAGCATGGGGGTCAGGGTATGTGATGGGGCAAGACTCAAATGAAGGTGACAGAATATCATATGCAAACCATGTTACAACCTTTATTACATCTATGCTCTAGAGATGGATGGAAGGGTCTGGAAAAGAGGCTACCTCTGAGGGGTAGGGTTCCAGGTGATTTAAACTCTAACTTTTGTTTTCTGTTTTGTAAATGTTCTGCAGTGGACAGCAGCTACCGTGTCTTTTTTTTTTTTTTTTTTTTTTTTAGATTTTTGTTTCCATTTCTGCCAGGAGCTGACCATGCTGATAAACACTGCAAAGTTTTCTAGGAAAGCTCCCAGTGTCAGGCTGCAGTGGACTGTCATTGAGTCATAACCCCCGACCCTCATCCAGCCCTCCTGGTGGGCCAGGCGTTTGCGGGGCACCAACTCAGTCGTTTGCTGGGACTTCCCTGCTTTAGCACTGAATGCCTTGTGTCCTAGGAAACCCCTCTGTCCCCGGGAAACCTTGTCACCCTGCAGGCACTGTGCCAGGCTCCCTCCGGGAGGTGGGTGTCCATGAGCTTGGTCTCTGTTGGAAATAGATGCTTGCAAAGAAAAATCAGCACTGAGAGAGAGGATCTTTTAGCAACGCAATTTTTGCCTCCTGGACTGCAGGAAGGGTACCCTCGCTAGCCACGAGAGTACAGTGAACAAACAGAAACAGACATATTTATCCCTTATGCATTTGGGGTCGTCCTTACTGCCGTGTCTGATCTCTGTTGACCAGAACCAGACCTCACATTTTAAACTAAAACCCAGTTGGCTAACAACTTAAAAACTTTTCTAAACAAGTAAAGGCAACAGAGAGCTGGGACATGCCTGTGAGCACGTCCAGCGCAGCTATCTTGGTTAAAGCACAAGGACGTAGAATGTACTCTGTGCCTGTAAGCATGGCACGTCTGACAGCTACATAGGATAGGGCTTAACAAAGTTATTAGCACACTTATGATTTATTCTTTAACAAGAAGGAAACTTTAAAAATGAACTTTTCTACTTCCCACAGTCTCGAAGGCAAGAAAAGTTAGGTGGCTTGCCCGAGGTCACACAGCTGGGAGGCTCCAGGGCAGGAACTGACAGCTGGTCTCTGGCTGTGAGGCCTGTGAGCTTTGCCATTGCATTACACTGCGGCTGTTGTCTTCACTGTCCCTGAAGCAGGGCTTATAGGGGCTGTGACCTCACTGGGGTCACCAAGGTCACCTGAGGTGGGGAAGCACAGGGGGGAGGGGCACAGGCTCCCTGCTGACTCTGCACCTGCCCTGGGGTTGCTGTCCAGCCTGCCGATGCCACCCCCGCCCCAGGTCAGAGGGTGTGAGCTCCAAGGGCCTTCCTGAGGGTGGGGAGGTTTGACCCGGAACCCCTACATTGGCTGTCTGGGTACCACAGCACTTTTTGGGAGGCAGAGGTGGGCAGATCCCTTGAGGTCAGGAGTTTGAGACCAGACGGGCCAACATGGTGAAACGCCGTCTCTACTGAAAATACAAACATTAGCCAGCCATTGTGGAAGGTACCTGTTGTCCCAGCTACTCAGGAGGCTAAGCAGGAGAATCACTTGGACCCGGAAGGTGGACGTTGCAGTGAGTCAAGATTGTGCCTCAGCACTCTAGCCTGGGCAACAGAGCAAAACTCTGTCTCAAAAAAAAAAAAAAAAAATTGCCAGGCACGATGGCTCATGCCTGTAATTCCAGCACTTTGGGAAGCTGAGGTGGGAGGATCATGAGGTCAGGAGTTTGAGACCAGCCTGGCCAACATAGTGAAATCCCTGTCTCTATTAAAAATGCAAAAAAAAAAAAAAAAAAAAAAAAAAAAAAAATTAGCCAGGCGTGGTGGCGTGTGCCTGTAGTCCCAGCTACTTGGGAGGCTGAGGCAGGAGAATTGCTTGAACCTAGGAGGTGGAAGTTGCAGTGAGCCAAGATCTCACCACTGCACTCCAACCTGGGCAACAAGAGTGAAATTCCGTCTCAAAAAAAATAAATAAATAAAAGGGAAAGCACCCACCTATCTGGTTGTGAGCCTCAGGCCAGTAACTCAGCTAAGTTTGAAGGCTGCAGCTCTGTTTCTAGCCCCAGGGGAAAAAAACTATGATCAAACAGGCAGGACCCTTGCCTCCGTGAAATGACGACTTAGGCTGCAGACAGTGAGCCCTCCCCTCCCAACAGATTCCTCAGTGACTGCGGGGGACGAGCCTGAAGCAGAGAGGCCAGGTGTTGGGACTGCACCTTTCAGGGCCTCAGCTGTCTGGAAGGTCGGGGCAGGTCCCTGGGGTGGTGGGTTGGGAAAGCGTGGAACATTCCAGAAAGCAGGAGCAGCAGGTATGAGTGCTTCGAGCTCCAAGGGTTCATCTTGTCCTCTGTGAAGTGGAGATGACACAGTTCGGTTATTGGGAAAACAGTGGGGTTCCTCAAAGAGTCACACACAGTTACTGTCATTACCAACCAGCGACCCCAATCCTGAGGATTTACCAAAAGAACTGAAACGGGCACTAGGCGAACACTGGCAGACATGTGCATAGCAGCGTGAGTCACGGCAGCCAAAAGGTGCAAACAGCTCGATAGCCATCAACAGATGAATGGATAAACAAATAGTGTCTGGCACGGTGGCTCACGCCTGGAATCCCAGCACCTTGGGAGGCTGAGGTGGGAGGATAGCTTGAAGCCAGGAGTTTGAGACCATCTTGGGCAGCAAAGTGGGACCCCCATCTGTACAAAAAACAATATTTTTTGATTAGCTGGGCAGGGTGGCACACCTGTAGTCTCAGTGACTCAGAAAGCTGAAGCAGGAGGATCTCTTGAGCCCAGGAATTCAAGGTTACAGTGAGTTATGATTGCATCACTACACTCCAGTCTGGGCAACAGAAAGAGACACCATCTCTCTCTCTCCCTCTCTCTTTTTTTTAAGACAGGGTCTCACTCTGTCACCTCAGCCTCCAGAATAGCTGCACCACCAAACTCAGCTAATTTTGTGTATTTTTTTTTTTGTAGAGATGGGGTTTTGCCATGTTGCCCAGGCTGGTCTCAAACTCTTGGACTTAAGCAATCCTCCAACCTTAGCCTCCTGAGTAGCTGGAACTACAGGCATGTGCCATCACACATGGCTAATTTTTGTACTTGTATAGACAGGGTTTTGCCATGTTGCCCAGGCTAGTCTCGGACTATGGGGCTCAGGCAATATGCTCACCTCAGCCTCCCAAAGTGCTGAGATTACAAGTGTGAGCCACCATGCTCAGCCAGAGACATCCATCTCATTAAAAAAAAAAAAAAAAAAAAAAAAAAAAAAAAAAAAAGGGGGGGGGCCGATGGGGGTCCCCCCTAAAATACCAGCAATTTGGGAGGCCAAGGCCGGTGGCTGATACCAGTTGGCCCCCCCAAGGCAAGCCCCGCCCCCCCACCCAAGAAAAAAAAAAAAAAAAAAAAAAAAAAAAAAAAAAAAAAAAAAAAAGGAGGTTGGACGAAGTGGCTCACGCCTATAATTCCAGCACTTTGGGAGGCCAAGGCAGGTGGATCACCTTAGGTCAGGAGTTCAAGACTAGCTTGGCCAACATGGTGAAACTCTGTCCCTACTAAAAATACAAAAATTAGCCAGGCCCCTGTAATTCCAGCTACTCGGGAGGCTGAGGCACGAGAATTGCTTGAACCCGGGAGGTGGAGGTTGTAGTGAGCTGGGCTCACACCACTGCACTCCAGCCTGGATGATTCTGTCTCAAAAAAAAAAAAAAAAAAAGGAAAGATGAGATAGTGGTCCGTCCATACAATGGAATATTATTCAGCCATAAAAAGGAATGAAGTACTGACACATGCTGCCACGTGGGCAAACCTTGTTAACATTACGCTAAGGACAGGAAGGCAGACATAAAAGGTCACATATTGTCTGATTCCATTTATAAGTTTCTAGAGGAGGCAAATCCCCTGAGACAGAAAGAAGGGAAAGAGGGAGGGAGGGAGGGAGAGAGAGAGAAAGAGAGAGAGAGAAAGAAAATGCATATTATATCAAGACATGAGAAAAGCTGTATGAAAAAATTAAGCAAGGTGAGGGAAGAGAGCATGGTCGGGGCTTTTACAAACAGCGGTGGTCAGGGAAGGCTTCTCCGCCAAAGAAAGTGGCTACGGGAGGGGCAGGGTGTACCACGCAGGGGGGCACAGCGAGAGCAAAGGCCTGAGGTGGGACCATAACTGGGGGGGTCAATGTGGCTGAACGGCCTGATTGAGGGGTAGGAGGGGAGACGAGGTCAGGGGGCATGGGGGTCCTGGGCCTGGCTGGTGGCCCTGATGGCTCCAGGCCCTCTGTCTCCCGCCCACAGCCCTGCTCCTGGACATCATGACGGTGGCCGGCGTGCAGAAGCTCATCAAGCGGCGCGGCCCCTACGAGACCAGCCCCAGCCTTCTGGACTACCTCACCATGGACGTCTACGCCTTCCCGGCCGGGCACGCCAGCCGCGCTGCCATGGTGTCCAAGTTCTTCCTCAGCCACCTGGTGCTGGCAGTGCCCCTGCGCGTGCTGCTGGTGCTCTGGGCCTTCTGTGTGGGCCTGTCCCGTGTGATGATCGGCCGCCACCACGTCACGGACGTCCTCTCCGGCTTCGTCATTGGCTACCTCCAGTTCCGCCTGGTGGAGCTGGTCTGGATGCCCTCCAGCACCTGCCAGATGCTCATCTCTGCCTGGTGAAGCGCTCGTCGGCCCACACAAGGCTCCGGGGGCAGGGCTGGCCCTAGAGAAGGGGCCGCGGGTGGCAAGGTGGCGGGCGCTGGCGGAACAGAGCAGCTGGAGTCGGAGGGGCCACCCCCACGTCGTCGTCCCCTCCTGGTTGGAGGCCGGTGACCCCAGGCCGCCCCTCCTGGTGACGAGCGTGTTCGTGCCGGGCCTCGTGTCCCTCTGCTTGGACTCTGGGTCTTTCTAGGCGGCTGGGACCCACCCGTGGGGACAGCCCTATTCAGCTTCTGCTCTGGGGACAGCGAAAACCAGGATGGTGGGAGGGGGCCGAGTCTTGTCCTTTCATTGTCATGACTGTTGAGTTCTTGGCTGTGCCCATCACGCCACAGCTCGACGCCTGCCAAAATGCCCCCACCTACAGCCTGACGCAGGTTGCCATTAACAGTCATTGACGGCTTAAGGCAGCACTTTCCAGAGGGTGCCCTGTGGGACAACAGCCCTCGAGATGCTTTGGGGGAAAGGGGGTTTTGTGGTTCAATAACTTTGGGAAGTGCTGCACACTCTGTCCCCAAGCTGGACATTCACAAAGGCTGTTATTGCTGTAAAGGCTCTGACAAGTCCTGTAGAAAAAGCTTCTTGCTAAACCTTGTTGAACCCATGTTTCCTAAACTTATTTGACCACAGAACTCTCTTCTTGGGGAACAGTTATTAATCCCCAAGGAACCACTGGTTCCTCAAGCGCATTTTGGGAGCTGCAGCCAGACAGCTGAAGGGCCTGGGGTGTGAGCTGACTCTCCCCCAGAGAGACCCAGTGCTCATGCCACAGCCCGGGGAAAGCACTGGCCACTGCCCATGGGCATTGATGAGGCTTTGGCCCCCAGGGGCCGGACTCTGTGTGACCTAATAGGTCGTTTCCAAGTCACCCTTTATGGATGTGCATTTCATGTGACAATACAGATGACATGCAAATGGCCCTCTCCATGTGGCTTTTTCCTTGTGCAATTCAATTGCTCCGGACGTACTGGCCTTGCTAACATGGGACCGGGCGGAGGGGTGGGGTAATTCTTCAGCCCTAGACAGTGCTGTGGTGCCAGGGGTAGGGGTCTCTGGGCACGACTGGCCTGCTCCTGGCCTTTACCAGGCTGGCCGGTCCCTTCGCCCTGGAGTGGCAGCCTGGTGCTTCCCCAGCCTCCAGGTCCTGTGCTGGCTGCTCCCTGGGACCTAGGCAGGGACCGTTTGAGAAGCCCTCGCTGTGATGCCGATGGACCAGAGACCTTCTCTCACTCCAGCCTCAGGCTTTCCCAAAGCCCCGCCACCCCGACTCCTGACTAACCTGATCCCCGTCCCCCAGGAAGTGGGCAAGTGACCAAACACAGCCAAGCTACGAAAGCTGCCAGGAGGGAGGTGCAGGACAGTGAGGCTCAGAGCAGAGGCCTGGAGCCCAGCCCAGGGCATCAGGGCAGGGTCCCAGAAGGGGAAGTCTGAGCCCAGATGGAGGGAATGGGTAGAGGGAGCCAGGAAGGAGAGGAAGAATGTTCTTGGGAGGAAAGGGGAGAGGGCCAGGAGGCAAGAGCTCCCGGGTCCTATCACAGATCGGCAGGAGGCTCAGGGGACACCCCCAGCTCCTTGAGCCACACTTGGAGTGTGAGTGCTGGTCAGCGGCTCTCAGCCCTCTGATGTAGGGTGATCGACATGCCCATTCTATAGATGGGAAAATCGAGGCCCTGAGACTTGCCCAAGGTTGCCCAGCCAGAGGCAGCACAGAGGGGTGGGAGCCAGTCTGTCTGGCGGTGGCCAGCTGTCCTCAGCATTCCTTGGCTCTCGGCCGCATCCTGCTGCTCTCTGCCTCTGTTCCCACGTGGCCTTCTCCCTGTGTCCGTGTCTGTCTTCCTGCCACTGCCTATGGTTCCCTTCCTATAAGAATAACAGTCATACTGGCTTAGGGTCCATCCTACTCTAGTAGAACTTCATCTTAACCCACATCTTTTTTTTTTTTTTTTTTTTTGAGATGGAGTTTTGCTCTTGTTGACAGGCTGGAGTGCAATGGCACAATCTTGGCTCACTGCAACCTCCACCTCCTGGGTTCAAGGGTTTCTCTTGCCTCGGTCTCCTAAGTAGCTGGGGATATAGGCATGCACCACCATGCCTGGCTAATTTTTTTTGTATTTTTTAGTAGAGAAGGGGTTTCACCATGTTGTCCAGGCTGGTCTTGAACTCCTGACCTAAGGTGATTCACCTGCCTCAGCCTCCCACAGTGCTGGGATTATAGGCATGAGCCACCGCGCCCAGCCCCACATCTTAATCACATTGACAAAGACCCAATTTCCAAAGAAGGTCCCATCCATAGACACTGGGAATTAAAGCTTCAGCATATCTTTTTGGGAGGACCCAGTTCAGTCCATAACCCACAGGACACTTTTGGGGAAGAAAACGTCTTCCCGTCCTAGCTGACCTCACCGGGACAGGGCAGGGATACAGCTGCACTGTTGTCGGTCCAAAGAGCAGGCTGCCAGAGAGGGACCTGCCAGCCAATGACAACAGGCAGGTGGGTCTCCCAGGCCCAGCCTACAGGTCTACAGGCCCTGCCCCTGCTGCAGAGACTCCACATCCTCGATGGTGGGGGTCCAGCCAGAATGCCCCTGCAGACAGGATCCAAGACCCTGCCCACCCACCCAAGGCCCCCTGCTTCTGTCTGAAGCCTGCTGCACATCCAGCCTCGCTGTCGATGCAGGAGCTCTATAACTGGTCTTTGCCCTGAGGGAACTCAGGAGCACTGGGTCCAGCCGGGCCACCACAGTGAAAACCCCCAGCATCTAATCTTGGCCACGCTTGGTGGCTCATGCCCTGTAATCCCAGCACTTTGGGAGGTCAAGGTGGGCAGATCACTTCAGGTCAGGAGTTCAAGAGCAGCCAGGCCAACATGGTAAAGCCCTGCCTCTACTAAAAATACAAAAAATTAGCCAGGCATGATGGCACGTGCCTGTAGTCCCAGCTATGTGGGAGGCTGAGGCAGGAGAATCACTTGGGTGACAGAGCAAGACTCTGTCTTTAGGGAAAACAAAGAAACAACAAAAAACCCAGCATCCAATCTTGAACCGTGGCAGGTTAAAGTAGCGTCTGCCCATTCCCACAGTGCTGATGGCAGTGCCTTTCCAAGGAGCAGAAGGGTAAGGGTGTCTTCCTTCTCCCTTCACCCCCGCCCTCCAGAATCTGTCATCCATGGCAGATCCAGCTCCAGGTGTGGGCTGGGGACAGCTTCTGCCATCCAGAGCCCGTATCCCCAGCAGGGACACAGATCCCCAAGGTTTCTGGTTCTGCAGGAGGTGGTTGGGTGGTCTCTGGAGTCTTTAGGATGAGGAGGAGCTTCTGAAGGATGGATGGCTCTGGGCAAATCCTCTAAAGCTCGGAGGGGATGGTGGAGCCCCAAGAGCACCTGGCACACCGTGAAGGGGAGAGGCTCCCGGAATGCAGTCGGCGCACTGCCTGGGAGCCATGTTCTGGTTGATGGCAGAGAGAGCCAGCGCTGCCAGCACTTCCTGGTGGTGCTGACGTCCCCTCCCAGAGCGTTGGTGTCCTTGTCAAACAGGGATGACAGGCCCCTTGGGGTAGGTGTGTGACTCAGGGCGCCCTCCCCCTGTGAACCTGCCACAGCATGGGCGAAGCTCAGTGTGGGTTCCAGGGCTCCTGGTGCTGCTGCCCCTGGCGGCAGGGAAGACACTGGGGCAGGCAGTGCCAACATGGCTGTTAGCACAGCCCAGACAAGGGCTCTGACTCCTCCAAGGCTTTCCCTGGACTTGATGACTCTCAGACGCCAGTGTGTCTCCAGAATCGTCACTCTGCCTCAGCCTCCCGAGTAGCTGGAACTACAGGCATGGGCCACCATGGCTGGCTAATTTTTATATTTTTAACAGAGACAGGGTTTCATCATGTTGGCCAGGCTGGTCTCAAACTCCTGACCTCAGGTGATCCACCCGCCTTGGCCTCCCAAAGTGCTGGTAGCCACATCCTGTGTGATGGCAGCAGCAGCCAGTGCTGGCTCTGCTAGCCCCTTTCCATGAAGATCCAAGGGCCATGGGAGGAACTGCCACCCTCAGATCCTGGATGACCTCTCTGGGGAAACCTGCGAGAGCAGAGCTGGAGAGAACAGGGAGGAGGCTGTGACTCCTTCAGGACCTGCCATCCTGCCCTGTTGCTGGACAGAGCCTGGGTGGGGAGGTCGACTCAGCTGTGTGTTGGTTGACAGCTTCCAGTGCCCATCAGGGAACAAGACAGATAATGTGTACCTACACAGGCATGGGTAATGCGCTCTGCTGAGTAAAGCCAGTAACTGCTCCCTTTTTTATTTAAGAGTTGGGGTCAGGCCGGGCGAGATGGCTCACGCCTGAAATCCCAGCACTTTGGAAGCCCAAGGCGGGTGGATCACGAGGTCAGGAGATCAAGATCATCCTGGACAACATGGTGAAACCCCGTGTCTACTAAAATCACAAAAATTAGCCAGGCGCAGTGGCACATGCCTGTAATCCCAGCTATTCCAGCGTCTGAAGCAAAAAAAACACTTGAACCTGGGAGGCGGAGGTTGCAGTGAGCCAAGATCGTGCCACTGCATTCCAGCCTGGTGACAGAGCGAGATTCCAACTCAAAAAAAAAAAAAATAGTTGGGGTCTCTTGGCCAGACACAATGGCTCACTCCTATACTCCCAGCACTTTGGAAGGCTGAGGCAAGTGGTTCACCTAAGGTCAGGAGTTTGAGACCAGCCTGGCCAACATGGTGAAACCCCATCTCTACTCAAAAGATAAAAATTAGCTGGGCATGGTGGCGCACACTTGTAGTCCCAGCTACTCTGGAGGCTGAGGCAGAAGAACCACTTGAACCTCGGAAATGGAGGATGCAGTGAGCTGAGATCGAGCCACAGCACTCCAGCCTGGGTGACAGAATGAGACTCCACCTCAAAAAAAAAAAAAAAGAGTGGGGGTCTCGCTCTGCCACCCAGGCTGCAGTGCAGGGGCACGATCACACCTGGCTGCACTCTCAAACTCCTGGGCTCAAACGAGCCTCCCACCTCCCAAGTAGCTGGGACTACAGGTATGCACCACCACCACGGCTAATATTTTTATTTTATTTTTTATTTATTGAGATAGAGTCTCACTCTATTGCCCAGGCTGGAGTGCAGTGGCATGATCGGCTCCCTACAACCTCTGCCACCCAGGTTCAAGTGATTCTCCTGCCTCAGCCTCCCAAGTAGATGGGACTATAAGCATGCGCCACCACGCCTGGCTAATTTTTTTGTATTTTCAGTAGAGATGGAGTTTTGCCATGTTGACCAGGCTGGTCTCGAACTCCTGACCTTAGGCGATCCACCAACCTCAGCCGCCCAAAGTGCTGGAATTACAGGCGTGGGCCACCACGCTCAGCCTATTTTAATTTTTGTAGCGATGGGGTCTCATTATGTTGCCCAGGCTGGTCTCCTGGCCTCAAGTAATCCTCCTGCCTTGGCCTCCCAAAGGGGCAGGACTGCAGACGTGAGCCACCACGACTGGTGATTGACATGCCCGTTCTATTTTTTTAATGCTGAATTATAAATGGTTTTTGAATGGCAGCCGCTTCTGCATACCTGAGACACACCCTGCCTGGCCCTGGTGCATTACCCTTCTAAATATGGCTGGGTTGGACTGGACGGATTGTGTTCCGGATTCTGGCATCGGTGTCCATGAGGCATGCTGCTGTCTGTTTCTTGATTCGGTTACCGGGGCCATGCTGGCCTCTTCTACACTCTGAAAGAGTCTGTGCGGAATTGGTTTCATTTCCTTCTCCAGCCCTCAGACCCCCACTGTCTGCTCTGTCTCTCGTTCCCAGCCTCTTGGAAAGCACCCTCTCCTTAGAGCTGACATTCAGTTCTCGGCCATGATTTGAGGAGAGGAGTGAAGAGAGGGACTCACGCCTCCCACGGGCCTGGCTTGCACTACATCTTCCATATGCCTCATTGTGATGATTTTATCCCTATTTTACAGATGAGGAAACTGAGGTTCAGAGAGGGAAACCCATTTCCCTAAAGTGGCCCAGCTAGGATGTGGTGGAGCCAGGATCGGAAACCAGGCCTGAGTGGCCCCAGCGCAGACAAGCCCTCGGGAACAGAGACACGCAGGGCATCCGACAACCTCAGAATGAGGCTGGACTAGGGAAGGACAGGTGCAGGGAGGCGGGATAGGGGTGACTTGTTTTTCTATTTTTTAAATAGAGGACAACCCCCACTGCGCCAAGTGACTGCCCATGCTGTCCCCAGCGGTCTTTTCCAGACTCCATGGGCCTCACCCTGGGCTGCACGTTGGGTGTGGCAGGAACAGGGCCTGCTCCGTCCTTATGTGACCCCAAGAGGTCTCGACAAAGGTGACACCTCCTCCACCCCTGCTTGTTCCCACCCACACCCTCTCCTGCCATCAGACAGACCCCGCCCCATGGATTTCAGCCTTCTCTGGACCAGCTGGGATCCCCGGGGCCTGGCGCTAACCCTGATTTTGTCCCATGCCCTCCCGCCACCCTGGTTTCTTCCTTCTCATCCCACCCACCCACCATCACCACCTCGCGCCCCAGCTGTCATGCCCAACGTAACCACGTCCCAGAATACAGAACGGGAGGCCAGAGACAGCCTGCTGGAATCATGACTACGGAAAATGGAAACGGTGCTTTGAAATGTGTCATTTCGCCCCCTGGGCAGGAGCCGAGAAGGTGTGAGGAGCGTGGAAACCATGGGAAATGCGTGGCTTGTCCAATTCTGACCTGGCCAAGGAGTCTGGGTCTGGAGGGTGGGCACCAGCAGCACAGCTGGTGTTGGGCAGGGTCTGTGCAGGGGTCTCTTTACCTTTTTTTTTTTTTTTTGAGACTGAGTCTCACTCTGTCACCCAGGCTGGAGCACAATGGCACGATCTCAACTCACTGGACTCTACCTCCCAGGTTCAAGCATCCTCCTCTCTCAGCTTCCCAAGTAGCTGAGACTACAGACAGTGCCACCACAAGTGGCTAATTTGTTGTATTTTTAGTAGAGACAGTTTCACCATGTTGGCTAGGCTGGTCTTGAACTCCTCATGTGATCTGTCTGCCTCAGCCTCCCAAAGTGCTGAGATTACAGGCACGAACCACTGCTCCTGGCCCCACTCTTTTTTTTTTTTTTTGAGGTAGAGTCTCACTCTGTCACCCAGGCTAGAGTGCAATCGTGCGATCTCAGCTCACTACAACCTCCGCTTCCCAGGTTCAAGGTATTCTTCTGCCACAGCCTCCTGAGTAGTTGGGACTACCTGCATGTGCCACCACACTCAGCTAATTTTTGTATTTTTAGTAGAGACGGGGTTTTGCCATGTTGGGCACGCTGGTCTCGAACTCCTGACCTCAGGTGATCTGCCCACCTTGGCCTCCCAAAGTGCTGGGATTACAGGAATGAGCCCCGCTCCTGGCCAGGGGTGTCTTTCAAGCAGAAAGGCTGGCTCATGGAGTAGTGGGAGAAGCAAGGGAGAGCCCTGAGCACACAGCCCCCTGGAGGAGGCAGCCAGGCTCCCACCTCCAGCTGTGAGCTACAGAGCTTCACTCTCTGCGTGTCCAGCCACATGGGTTTGGGGGTCATTTCTTTGGTCTCCCTGAGCCTCCGCTCTGTGCTTTGGGAAGGTCACAGGCTGGAGGCCCAGGGTGGGCTGAGAGGGCCAGGCTGGGGCTGGACAGGGCTGGGTAGTGTACAGGAAAGAGCACACATGGGAGTCAGGCAGACCTGGGTTCAGATTCCGGCCCTGACAGGCTGCTGACCCTTCTGAGGCTCAGCTTCTCTCTCTGTGAAATGGGGCCAATACTTGGCTTACACCATTGCGAGGATCAGAGACAGGGCAATGGGAGCACCCAGCCTGGCACGGAGGGTTGCTGGAGAATGAGCTGCTCCGGCCACTGCCCCCTGGAAAGGACTCTGAGTGTTCCCTGGGCATTTAGGGATGCTCTGGGGCTTGAACAGGTGGGTGGCAGGAGGGACCTGGAGAGCCTCAAGGCAGGCAGCTCACCCATGTCATGATGGCACCTGTCTCCTGGCCACAGTTTGCCTGGGTGCCTGGGTGTGCCAGTGGCAGGGACACGGGGGAGGTGTGGGGAGGAATCTCCATTCCTGCCCCTGTGAGCCTGGCTTTTCTGGGAAACTCTCAAAAGAGCATCCAAGGGGTAAGTACCTCTCAAGGGTGGCAAGCTGTGCTGCCTCCTTCTACAGATGCAAATGCCACCTAATCACAGCTCCCTCCAAAAACCCGCTCCCAATCTCCATAGCAACCACAGGGCTTCGGGGCTTCTGGGCTCCTGGTCGCTGTGGTTCAACTCCTAAGAGAGAGAGAGGCCCCGGGTTTGTCTGCATCCAGCCCCAGGAAAGGGATGTTGGCTCCAGGAACTCATCTCAAGGTCAAAGAGGGAAGGGTGAGGGCAGGGTGGGGACAGGCAGGCTGCAAACAGCTCTGTTCTCTGCCACTCGGGTCAGGAGGACTCGGGGCAGGGAGAACGGAGGGACGAGATGCGGCTCTGGGTGGGAGGGCCAGGGCTCAGCAGGCATTCATCCTGCATGCAGCTCCCACCTGCCCCATCCACAAAGGCTTGGGGAGGCAGCAAGGCATGGGCCACAGTCCGGGTTGGCTCCGGGCAGTCTCTTCCTCTGTAAGAGACACTGATGCTCTGCACTGGCGTGTGGAGAGGCGGCCTCTTTGGGAGGCTGAGGTGGGTGGATCACTTGAGGTCAGGAGTTCAAGACCAGCCTGGCCAACATGGCAAAACCCTGTCTCTACTAAAAATACAAAATTAACCAGACATGGTGGGGCATGCTTATAAAATCTTAGCTACTTGGGAGGCTGAGGCAGAAGAAATGCTTAAAGCCAGGAGAGAGGTTACAGTGAGCCAAGATGGCACCACTACACTCCAGCCTGGGTGACAGCAAGGGTCTATCTAAAAAAAAAAGGAGGCTCAGCTGGGCGCAGTGGGTCATGCCTGTAATCCCAGACCTTTGGAAGGCTGAGGTGGGCAGATTGCAATGTCAGGAGATTGAGACCATCCTGGCTAAAACGGTGAAACCCCGTCTCTACTAAAAATACAAAAAAAATTAGCTGGGCATGGTGGCATGTGCCTGTAGTCCCAGCTACTCAGGAGGCTAAGACAGGAGAATTGCTTGAACCCAGGAGGCAGAGGTTGCAGTGAGCTGAGATTGAGCCATTGCACTCCAGCCTGGGTAACAGAACAAAACTTCGTCTCAAAAGAAAAAAAAAAGAGAGGCTCCAGAGAGACCCCTTCCCCTTCCTGCAGGTGAGGACGAAGTGAGAAGGCCCCACGTGTGACCCTGAGAGCAAACCCTCACCAGACACCAAATCTATGGGCACTTTGATCTCGGACTTTCCAGCCTCCAGAACTGTGACAAGTCAATTTCTGTTGTTTGTAAGCCACTTGGTCTATGCTATTTTGTTATCGCAGCCTCAAGGGACTAAAACAATCAGGGAGCTATGGGGGCGGGGCAGTACCCTGAAATCCAAGTTCACAGGTGAGAGACCCATGGGGCAGGGTGGACTCTCAGGAAAGGGCAGGCCCTGGGCCTCCTCAGTGTCACTGTGAGGACCTGAGCCAAGAAGCAGCCCAAGTGCTACAGTCCCACCCTGGAGAGCTGGCCTTGGGGACACAGTCCAGTGATCCCACAATCTCACACACTCCCACACACCCTGGGTCATGGCTCAGTCCCCTGGGTCCAGGTGGAGACACACTCGCTTGCCTCTTGGGCTCTTCGGAGAGTTGAAGGCCGCCCCTGTGATCAATGTTATGTTCAAGCTCAGGCTGCCCTCATGGCTCTGTTACCAGGCTGGAGTGCAGTGGCATGATCTCAGCTCACTGAAATCTCCACCTCTTGGGTTCAAGCGATTCTCCTGCCTCAGCCTCCCGAGTAGCTGTGACTACAGGCATGTGCCACCATGCTCGGCTAAGTTTTGTATTTTTAGTAGAGACGAGGTTTCACCGTGTTGATCAGGCTGGTCGCAAACTCCTGACCTCAAGTGATCCTCCTGCCTTGGCCTCCCATACTATTGGGATTACAAGTGTGAGCCACCGCGCCCGGCCCCCTAATCCAAATTCTCACGCATGCATGCACACACATTCTGAATAGTGAACTTCTCCATGCTGTTTGCTAATCTGCTCTTCCACAGACTAAGATGTCATGGACCTCTCTCCCCGTAGTTTTCATCCTCACCTATAGTATTTCCGTGCACTGAGCCCCGATCACCTTCTTAGCCAGCCTCCAATGGATGGATGGCCCCCAACTCACGTGGCTGGAAATGCAGGCAGTGAAGCTCTGTGGCACACACTGGGAGGTGGGGCCCTGCCTGCCTGCTCGAGGGGGCTGTGTGCCCAGGGCTCTCCCTTGCTTTTCTGTTAGGCTTCTCAAAGCTTTTCATGGAGGCCAGACGCAGAGGCTCACACCTGTAACCCTAGCACTTTAGGAGACCAAGGTGGGAGGATTATGTGAGCCCAGGAGTTTGAGAACATAGCAAGACCTCATCTCTAGTAAAAAAAAAAAAAAAAAAAAAAAAAAAAAAAAAAGAAAAGAAAAAAAAAAGGCTAGCTGAGCTGGGCATGGTAGCTCACGCCTGTAATCCCAGCACTTTGGGAGGCCAAGGCGGGCGGATCACTAGGTCAGGAGTTCAAGACCAGCTTGGCCAATGTAGTGAAACCCCATCTCTACTAAAAATACAAAAATTAGCCAGGTGTGATGGCGTACACCTGTAGTCCCAGCTACTCGGGAGGCTGAGGGAGGAGAATCACTGAACCTGAGAGGCAGAGGTTTCGGTGAGCCGAGATTGCGCCACTGCACTCCAGCCAGCACAAGAGAGAAACTCCGTCTCAAAAAAAAAAAAAAAACTAGCTGGACATGGTGGGTGAGCCTGTAGTTCCAGTTACTCAGGAAGCTGAGGTGGGAGGATCCCTTGGGACCAAGAGGTCAAGCCTACAAAAACAGTTTTTCACAGCTATAAACCACACTGCAGTGGAAATGTGGTCCACCTTTGTGCATATCTGTGATTATTTCCTTAGGATACATTCCCGGGCCAGGAGCAGTGGCTCATGTCTGTAATCCTAGCACTTTAGGAGGCCAAGGCAGGTGGACTGCCTGAGCTCAGGAGTTCAAGACCAGCCTGGCCAATATGGCGAAACCTCTTCTCTACTAAAAAATACAAAAAATAGCCACTTGTGGTGGTGTGTGCCTGTAATCCCAGATACTCAGAAGGCTGAGGCAGGAGAATCGCTTGAACCCCAGAGGTAGGGGTTGCAGTGCGCTGAGATTGTGCCATCCATTCCAACCTGGGTGACAGAAAAAAAAATCTGTCTCAAAAAAAAAAAAAAAAAGGAGAAAGGAGATTAAGTACAGGACAGACACAGAAAAAAGACGACGGGAAGATCTGAGCAGAAGGTGGCCATGTGCACGCCAAGGAGGGAGGCCTCCAGGGAAAGCCACCACGTCAATACTGCGATCTCGAACTTTGAGCCTCAGAACTTCCAGCAGGTAAATGTCTTGTTTAAGGCCCCCAGTCTGTGGTCTTTCATTATGGAAGCCCTGGAAACACAGGTGGGCTGGCTGTCACCTGTCCCCATAGGAAGGGCAAGGATGGGGGATGGGGGCAAGATTGAACACATACCAGCCAAACATGGGGACAGATCCGCAGAGCAGAGCACTGCTCCGGGGTGTGACCTACACTATGCCACTGGACCGGCCACTCTGCTTCTGGACAGTGTAGGAAGAGCACTGTGCAAGGAGTCCATCCTGGAGGAGACGTGTCGGCACAGATCCCATCATGCCTCCTCAAGGCCCTGCCCAAGGGAAGCAGCTTCCCAGACCAAGGCAATTCTCACCAGGACAAAGCCCCCGAGTCCTCAGCTCTTCCCTGCCTAGGCAAAACCTGGGAGGGTCAGGGAAGGGGGTGGCGGGAGCTAGAAAAATCCGCCGACTCCCATATCCACCACCATCTGGCTCCAGGAAGAAACGAACATCTGGCAGCAGCTTTGGCCCATGGTGTTTATGTAAGCCACATGTGACCTCACGTGTCCCAGGCGGCCCCTTGCAGGCTAGTGCCCTGGCCTCGCCCCACCTGACTTTTCCTCACATGTGAAATAAGCATGATAATTACAGTGCAGTTGAGGGGATGAGATGATGCTCAGAAAGCCCTGCTGCTCCCCCGGGGAGCCCTGGCCACACTCACACGTGCAGTCTCAGCTGCTGCCTTCGGTCTCCTCATACATAAAATTACATACTTGAGATCTCCAAGCATCCCTGCAGCTTCCACAGTCCCTCCAAACATATACATCAGTATTCCCGTATCTAAACTTCATGCATGCATGCATGCGGTGCAAACATGAAAACATTCGTGTCCATATTTGCACACAGTTACATTTAATACATGCACCTTTTGCCATGGGCCAAAAGCCAGGGCCAGGTGTCCCATTTCTTCCTGGAGCCAGACGGCATGGACCTGGGAGTTCCTGGGTTTTTCTAGCTCCTCCTATCCCCTTAGTGACCCTCCTGGTGTACATACAGCAAAGCCTGTCCACATGCTGTGTTCTGCTACACACCCATCCGTTTGTGTATGTACACACTTAGCTTTACCTACATTCACGCAAATACTTTTTTTTTTTTTTTTTGGACCCAGGGTCTCGCTCTGTTGCCCCCAGGCTGTACTGCAGTGGTGCAATCTCGGATCACTGCAACCTCTGCCTCCCAGGTTCAAGCGATTTTCCTGCCTTAGCCTCCCGAGTAGCTGGGATTACAGAGAAGCGCCACCACACCCAGCTAATTTTTATATTTTTAGTAGAGATGGGGTTTCACCATGTTGCCAGGCTGGTCTCGAACTCCCAACCTCAGGTGATCTGCCCTTCTCGGCCTCCCAAAGTGCTGGGATTAGAGGCATGAGCCACCACGCCCAGCCATGCACAGATGCTTATACATATGTGTGTTCTTGCATTGCTGTACATGCTCATATGCCTGCATGTTCTCTTGAATGCACATGTTTACATGTATTCTGCCGGATTTAGCAAATCAATATGCAGAATGCATTATTTGGGACATATGTATACTAAAACATGATTTCATTGATCTGAAATTCAGTTTCACAGAGTGTCCTATATTTTATCCAACAAACTAATATGGATGTAGGCATGCTCACACACAAAAACTCACGGAGCCAGCAGGGTCCCCGGGGCCCAGCCCAGGACATGCCGTTTTGCCAGAAGAATGTCCAAGCCCTTCTCTTTGCCTGATAATTAAACCCACAGATGCTCTCCTGGCCACAGTGCAGCTCCGGGTCCCCATTTGCCTCATTTAATAACCTGGCCCCTTAAGGGGTGGGGCAAGCTTCCAACAGGAGAACCTTGGGTTTGCTGGAATCCAAAGAAAGTTTCTCTTGGCCTTGCGTGGTGGCTCACGCCTGTAATCGCAGCACTTTGGAAGGCCAAGGCAGGCAGATGACGTGAGGTCAGGAGGTCGAGACCAGCCTGACCAACATGGTGAGACCCCCGTCTCTAGTAAAAATACAAAAATTAGCCAGGCGTGGTGGCACATGCCTGTAATCCCAGCTACTCTGGAGGCTGAGGCAGGAGAATTGCTTGAACCCGGGAGGTGGAGGTGGCAGTGAGCCGAGAACTCGTCATTACACTCCAGCCTGGGCAACAAGAGCAAAACTCCATCTCAGGAAGAAAGAAAGAGAGAGAGAGAGAGAGAGGAAGGAAGGAAGGAAGGAAGAAGAGAGAGAAAGAGAGGGGAAGGAAGGAAGGGAAGGAGGAAGGAAGGAAGGAAAGAGAGAGAGAGAGAGAAAGTTTCTCTAGCCAGCAGCCCAGATGTGAGGTCTGGCAGCAGCTGAAGCTCTGGGAATGCTGGGGCCCCACCCGTAAGCTGAGGCCTGGGGCCTGGCCTCGAGGAGGGGTGTCCAGCTCGGGTGAGAGATGCAGTCTCAGCCCCCAGGGACCAGCTTGGCCTCTCCTCCATCCGGAGTTGCTTCTGCTGGTGGGAGACAGGTTAGGACAGGACAAGGATGCCATGAACGCTGCTTCCTCCACTCAACTCCTTCAGCAGGAACAGCAAGGAACAAGGTCCTCAGGGGACCTTAGCTTGGAGAGAGGGAGTCGAGGAAGGCGGGACACAGCCCCTCCCCGTCCTTGAGACCTGGGCCCTCCTCTCCCATCTGCTACCGTGCCCCCCATTTAGGAAAGAAGAACCCTGATGCTGAGCCCTGGACAAGCAGATGTGTGATGAGTCTCTTGAGAACCTCACAGGGAACATAGTGAATTTCTTTAAGCAATGATCTATTTCCTTGATTAATATGTGTTTTGCTTACACAAGAATGCTTTTTATTATTTAACAAATTAGAACATACGGGCCCAACATGGTGGCTCATGCCTGTAATCCCAGCACTTCGGGAGTCCAAGGCGGGCAGATCACCTGAGGTTGGGAGTTCAAGACCAGCCCAACCAACGTGGAGAAATCCCATCTCTACTAAAAAAAAATAATAATAATATAGAATTAGAATTAGCCAGGCATGGAGGCACAGGCCTGTAATCCCAGTTACTTGGGAGGCTGAGGCAAGAGAATTGCTTAAACCCGGTAGGCAGAGGTTGCAGTGAGCCAAGATCACAGCATTGCACTCCAGCCTGGGCAACAACAGCAAAACTCCAACTCAAAAAAAAAAAAAAAAAAAAAGAACGTACAAGGAAACCAAAAGTAAAAATATTTTAGTTATTCCTTTCAGATGTTTTTTTACACATTTGTAAAAATGTAAAATTAGAAACAAATTGTAAGATAAAAAAAAAAAAAAAAAAACACCAGCCAGGCACAGTGGCTCACGGCTGCAATCCTAGAACTTTGGGAGGTCAAGGCAGGTTTACAGTTTCAGCCCAGTAGTTTGAGATCAGCCTGGCCAAAATGGCAAAACCCTGTCTCTACTAAAAATAGAAAAATTAGCTGGGTGTGGTAATGTCCACCTGTAATCTTAGCTATTCAGGAGGCTACAGTGGGATGAGCACTTGAACCTGGGAGGCAGAGGTCGCAGTGAGCCAAGATCACACCACTCACTGCACTCCAGCCTAGGTGAATAAGTGAGATTCTATCTCAAAAAAACAAACAAACACACACACAAAACCTATATCTTGACTCGTAGCAGCCTCTTGGTAGTCCCTTGTATGGAAGAGCCTTTTTTTAAAATGTTGCTCCTGGTTTTGTATTGTTTAAATTGAGGCGAAACGCCCATAAAAATATTAGGTTTGTGTGGCCGGGCAAGGCGGCTCATACCTGTAATCCCAGTATTTTGGGAGGCTGAGATGGGTGGATTACCTGAAGTCAGGAGTTTGAGACCACCCTGACCAACATGGTGAAACCCTGTCACTACTAAAAATACAAAAAATTAGCTGAGTTTGGTGTCAGGGGCCTGTAATCCCAGCTACTTGGGAGGTTGCCTCACTTGAGCCCTTGAGGCAGAGGCTGCAGTGAGCTGAGATCGTGCCACTGCACTCCAGCCTGGGCAACAAAAGCGAAACTCTATATATTTAAAAAAAAATTAGGTTGTTGCAAAAGTAATTGCAGTTTTTGCCATTACTTTCAATGGCTAAAATAGCAAATACTTTTGCACCAACATGATATAATGAACTATTTTAAAAATTTATTTATTTATTCATTTATTTTTATTATTTCTTTTTTTGAGACAGTCTCACTCTGTGGCCCAGGCTGGAGTGCAATGGTGCCATCTGGACCCACTGAAACCTCCGCCTCCCAAGTTCAAGTGATTCTCCTGCCTCAGCCTCCTGAGTAGCTGGGATTACAGGTGTACACCACCACGCCCGGCTAATCTTATATTTTTATTAGAGACAGGGTTTCACCATGTTGGTCAGGCTGGTCTTGAACTCCCGACCTCATGATCCGCCCACCTCGGCCTTACAAAGTGCTGGGATTGCAGGCATGAATCACCACACCCGGCCGGTTTTGGATTCTTTTGGTGCATATCGGGGAGTGGAATTGCTGGTTCATATGGGAACTCTATGTGTCACTTTCTGAGGCGCCCTCAAACTGTTTTCCACAGCAGCTACACCATTCCCATCAGCAAAGTACAGTGGTTCCAGTCCCTCCTCCTCCAGTACCTCCCCTTGCCAATGCTCGTTATTATCTTTTTTTTTTGAGACAGGCCTTGCTCTGTCGTCAGGCTGGAGTGCAATGGTGCGATCTCAGCTCACTGCAACCTCCGCCTCCCAGGTTCAAGCAGTTCTCCTGCCTCAGCCTCCCGAGTAGCTGGGATTACAGGCACCACCACACCTGGCTAATTTTTGTATTTTTAGTAGAGATGGGGTTTTACCATGTTGGCCAGGCTGGTCTCGAACTCTTGACCTCAGGTGATCCGCCCACCTCGGCCTCCCAAAGTGCTGGGATTGCAGGCGTTATTAATTTGTTTTTCCATCATAGTTATCCTAGTGGGTGTGCAGTGAACTCCCAAGTTTTCTGTAAACACAAGTAATGCCATTCTAATCCTCCTAGCCTGCATCTCTTTGTGAAGTTATCTTATTTTGTTGTGTTAAATTCCTAGCAATGGAATTGTTAGACCCAGGAGGGCGTGTATGCAAGTGAGCATATGTATTTTTTTGGTAAGTTTTTTGGTGAGTATTATTAATGGCTCACCAGAGAAGCTGCACAAATTTATTCTTTCTCTAGCCAGATAAGAGAGTGATCACTAGGAAAGCAAGAGGTGGCCGGGTGCGGTGGCTCACACCTGTAATCCCAGCACTTTAAGAGGCGAGGTGGGCAGATCAGGAGGTCAAGAGATCAAGACCATCCTGGTCAACATGGTGAAACCCCATCTCTACTAAAAAAACACAAAAATTAGCTGGGCATGGTGGCATGTACCTGTAGTCTCAGCTACTCAGGCGGCTGAGGCAGAGAATCGCTTGAACCCAGGAAGCGGAGGTTTCGGTGAGCCGAGATCGTGCCATTGCACTCCAGCCTAGGCAACAAGAGCAAAACTCCATCTCAAAAATAAATACATAAAACTAAATAAATAAATAAAATAAAACAAAAGCTGAGGCCCCTTAAGCACTGAAATTTGAGCCACTCATTTGCAACTGGAAGCAGGTGCCCCTCTGCTGTTTCCCAGGCTCCTCACTGTTGGGTGACTCTGCCGTGACCCCTCAGGGGCTGATGTGTTAGGAGCTGCTTCCCCTGCAATCAAGTGGCCTGGTTGGCTTTGTTTCCAGAGTCTTCCTGGTCCCCCTCAGAAGCTACCCTGCACCAGCCTTGCTGCCACACCCTCAGGGGCATGCGGTGTTATGGCCTCTGTGTGCCTTGCTGGACCCAGCCGGCCCCACCTTCCCCATCTGCTGCTTCTGGTTTACCAAGGGCTGGAAAGGCAGGGCCTCAGGCTCAAGGCTTTGTGCAGAGGGAAGTGGAGTTGCGCAGGACCTGGCAGCCTCCCCTGTGATCAAGTGGACCTTGGAGAGCGTGGACCTTGCACCACTGGCTTTGACGTTACTTAGCACAGACTACTCTTTGCATCTCTCCTTGGCTGTGGGTGGTTCATGAATCCGTGTGAAGGCGCAAAACTGTGGCACCTAAGAACGCATGTGTTGAGGTCTTACAGCCTGGGATCCAACCCTGTTCTTCTGCTTAGGGCTGTGTGACCCTAGACAAGTGATTTCATCATCTAAGCTTTGGTTTCTTCATCTGTACCACGGGAATAACAACTGCATCTTGTTCCCAGAGTGCCGATGAGGATTGAATGTGCTTATCTGTGTAAAGAGACTGGCTCTGCCTGCTGTCCACCCAGGCTGGAGTGCAGTGATGCAATCTCGGCTCACTGCAACCTCTGCCTCCTGAGCTCAAGTGATCCTCCAACCTGAGCCTTGCAAGTAGCTGGGACCACAGACATGTGCCACCATGCCTGGCTAATTTTTTGCATTTTTGGTGGAGATGGGGTTTCACCATGTTGCCCAGGCAGGTCTCGAACTCCTGAGCTCAAGCAATCCACCCACCTCAGCCTCCCAAAGTGCTGGGATTTCAGGCGTGAGTCACTGTGCTCAGCCACCTGCCATTTAATTAGTGCTAACTCTGTGTGTGTGTGTGTGTGTGTGTGCGCGCGCGCGCGCGCGTATGTGTCCCACAGAGAGAGTTTCAGCGGTACCTAGCAGGGGCCAGGCTCTATACTAAGCCCTTACACGCACTGCCACATGAAGGAAGAGCTTCCATTATCTATCATTAAGTATGGGAAACCTGAGACTCAGCCAGGCTTACTGACGTTGCCAGCGTCCAACCCAACTATCTGATCTGTGTCTCCAAACCCTCAACCACCCACTACCAAGCCTGACTCATCAAGTATCGCAGGAAGGAGATGGATCTTCTGCAAAATAAGAAAACCCAAGCCCTCAGGCCTGCACTCCCGCTCCTTTGTTCCTTCAGCACTGGAGCCCTCCCCTATGGCAGGTGCTGGCTGAGCCTGGGGAGACCAGGCCACAAGGGCAGGTGCTGTGAGACCCTCTGCAGAGGAATCCTCCAGCCTCTGGCTAAACCCCCAGCCCCCTTCCCCAGCCACATCCTGGCTCCTGGGAGCAAACATTAGCTGTCCCTGTCCGCACCCACCCTCACCCCTGGCAGGAGGGTCTTCTCTTGAGAAAGGTCACGGTCTAGCCCTGAGGGCGGCCCAGCAGCATGTTTTCTCAAGCTGCCTGAAGAAACAAGCCCAGCGTCTGGCCTTCCTGCTGTGATAACACTCTTCCTGCCGCTGCGCCCCCTCCCCACTCGGCCAGAAAACAGCAGGCTTTTCCTTCCCCTCCTTAAGAGGGAGGCCTGGGCTGGAATGTGTCCCTTGATAATGGGCTCTTGAGAGGCTTGGCGTAGGGTGGGCTGTTGGTCGTGGGCTCGCAGACACATATGGGACTGACTGATAAGGGCCCTGCCAGCCTTCTCTGCTGAGGCCCCTCTTGACAAGCTGTGGGCAGGATTTGGGGAGGAGCTGGTGTTCAGAGTCCCCTGGAATCCATCAAACGTTTGGGGAGCGGGGCCAGCGCAGTAGCTCACACCTGTAATCCCAGCAATTTGGGAGCTGAGGTGGGTGGATCACCTGAGGTCACGAGTTCAAGATCAGCCTGGCCAACATGGTGAAACCCAATCCCTACTAAAAATACAAAAATTAGATAGGTGTGTTGGTGCATGCCTGTAGTCCCAGCTACTCAGGAGACTGAGGCAGGGGAATTGTTTGAACTCAGGAAGCCGAGGTTGCAGTGAGCTGAGATCATAACACTGCACTCCAGACTGGGCGGCAGAACAAGACGTTGTCTCAAAAATTGTCCAGGCACGGTGTCTCACACCTGTAATCCCAACACTGGGAGGTCGAGGCGGGCAGATTACCTGAGGTCAGTGGTTCGAGACCGGCCTGAACAATATGATGAAACCCTGTCTTTACTAAAAATACAAAAATTAGCCAGGCATGGTGGCATGTGCCTGGAATCACAGATATTTGGTAGGCTGAGACAGGAGAATCACTTGAACCCAGGAGGTGGAGGTTGCAGCGAGCCGAGGTTGTGCCATTGTACTCCAGCCTGGGCAACAGGAGTGAAACTCCATCTCAAAAAAAAAAAACGTCCGGTGTGGTGGCTCACGCCTGTAGTCCGCTTTGGGAGGCCGAGGCGGGTGGATCACGAGGTCAGGAGTTCAAGACCAGCCTGGCCAAGATGGTAAAACCCCATCTATACTAAAAATACAAAAAATTAGCCAGGCATGGTGACAGGGGCCTGTAACCCCAGCTACTCAGGAGGCTGAGGCAGGAGGATGGCTTGAGCCTGTGAGATCAAGGCTGCAGTGAGCCGTGATGGTACCACTATACTCCAGCCTGGGCGACAGAGAAAGACCCTGTCTCATAAAACAAAACAAAACAAACCCACAAAGCCCATGACTGCTGGAATCTCAAGGTCAAGGAGACGAAGAAGTACTCCCCGCTCTGCCTGCCTCTGCAGGACTTCGTGTGGGTTGGGAGCAGCCATGAGTGCAGTGCCCGGGGCCACATGGCAGCTTCCTGGAGCCTGAGCTGGGAAGGGTTACGAGGGGCAGAGCCAGAAGCAGAGAGCCTCTCTCCTGGGGCGCTGGGCTTTTGTGCATGTGCCTAGCTCCGCCCTCTGCAGACCGACCCCCTCTGCTGTCATGGCTGCCCCCATGGATCCCTCACCCCAAGTCCAGTTTCTCTTCCAGTTAGCCAGGGCCCACCCCATGTGACCGGAGTTTCCCAGACTGGATTCCAAATGGCCAGGAGAGCTCAATCCCAGGCCCCGTCTATGTCCAGCTCTGGCCGAGCCCACTCAGCTGAGGCTGCTGGTGGGGGCCTCTGGGCACAGGCAGTGAGCTCTGTAAGAGAGGGACTGGGCCACTCCCTGCTGTAGGACCCCAGCCTCCAGGCTGGGGCCCATGTGTAGCAGGCCCTCAAAAAAGTATTTTGTCGGCCAGACACAGTGGCTCACGCGTGCGATCCAGCAACTGGGAGGCTGAGGTGGGAGGATCAGCTGAGTTCAGGAGTTTGAGAACAGCCTGGCCAACATAGTGAAATTCCATCTTCACTAAAAATACAAAAATTAGCCGGGTGTGGTGGTGGGCGCCTGTAGTCTCAGCTGAGGCAGGAGAATTGCTTGAACTTGGGAGGCAGAGG
>CAUYQU010013912.1:0-18781 GCA_963574635.1 Cheracebus regulus | reverse complement strand
GGACGCCATCAACACCGAGTTCAAGAACACCCGCACCAACGAGAAGGTGGAGCTGCAGGAGCTGAATGACCGCTTCGCAAACTACATCGACAAGGTGCGCTTCCTGGAGCAGCAGAATAAGATTCTGCTGGCCGAGCTCGAGCAGCTCAAGGGCCAGGGCAAGTCGCGCCTGGGGGACCTCTACGAGGAGGAGATGCGGGAGCTGCGCCGGCAGGTGGACCAGCTCACCAACGACAAAGCCCGCGTCGAGGTGGAGCGCGACAACCTGGCCGAGGACATCATGCGCCTCCGGGAGAAGTAAGGCTGCGCGCATGCAGGTCGTGGGGCCTCGGGAGGGGGCTGGAGGGAGAGGGGAACGCCCCCCCACACGAGAGGGCTGCCACGCCCTGGGGGATGTGGCCTGGGGGAGGCCAGCCCGGGGGACCGCGAAGAGCGGGGCAGTGGCTGTGGAGGCGCAGCCCCGCCCAGAACCCAGACCTTGCATTTCGCATTTCCCCCTCTGTCCCCACGCGTTGCCCAAGGATGCTCCTTTTCAAGTCACAGATTTCTTAAAACTCCTGCTTTGTGTGCAGTTGAAGGCCCTTGGGCACAATGAGAGCGAGTCCTCCAAACTTTTAGAAAGTTTCCTGCCCCTTCTGGCGGGTTGCCAGTCACCGGGCGGGAAGAGGAAGGAGGGGGCAGCGGTGGAGGAAGCGAGACAAAGGGAGGCCCCGCGGGGGCGCGGGGGCGGGGCTGCCCTGCAGGTCTATGCGGCGACCGACAGTGATTGCCCCTCTGCGCGGTGCCCGAGGTCCCGCTGAAACCCGCCGAGGGCAGCAGGTCTGAAAGCTGCAGGCGCTGGTTTCGGAGGTGGCGCGGGAGCTCTGGTGGCGCGGCGCGGCGACGTGGTGGTTGGGTGTGGCCGCCCCGCCCCTGGCGGTTTCCCAGTTCCCCTTTGGTTAATGCGCAACCTTTTCAGATTGCAGGAGGAGATGCTTCAGAGAGAGGAAGCCGAGAGCACCCTGCAATCTTTCAGACAGGTTTGTAGATTCTCTTCCCACTCGCAGCCGCCTGACCCCACCCAGCAACCCACGAGCAATTCTAAAAGTTCCTTAACCCACGTCTAAAAAGTGCAAAACTTCAGGGCTGCGCGTTAAGCCCTCTAGTGGCGGGAAGACCACAGATTGGAACTTCTCATGATTAGAAAAAATATTAATAAAACCCCTTGAATGATTCTCTCTCTCTCTTTCTTTCTTTCTTTCTTTCTTTTTCTTTCTTTCTTTCTTTTTTTTTTTTTTGTTTGTTTGTTTTGGGAGTCTCGCTCTGTCGCCCAGGCTGGAGTGCAGTGGCTAGATCTCGGCTCACTGCAACCTACACCTCCCGGGTTCAAGCGATCCTTGAACAACTTTTACGCAGTTCCTTGGGACATAAAGAAAAATCTTTTAACTTTTTACTTTGTTTCCAAAATGTTGCACAGTTTTGCAACATATTGACATTCTGGTTTCGAACAGTTACAGTTTTAAGATTGCGGTTCGCCAAAGTCAAGTTGTCTAATTTTTCCAAGGCCACAAAAAGCGCAGTTATGCCCTGCAGTTTAAAATGGAAAACGTGTTGGAAGATAAGAAAACTTAGTTTCCAACTGAAATCGAGCCAGCAAATTTCTTTTCTTCTTAGCAACTTCTATTGTGGCATTAAAGTTCGATGGAAGTATCACTATGCACAACTATTTTGTGATCTAATAAGGGTGGAAAGGAGCCATCTGTCCCCTCGGCTGAGGGGTATTAATGGTTTCTATGGGCTTCACTATGGAATGTAGATACAGACATTCTGGCAAATGTGGTGGCTCTGGACAGAAATAATAGGAGTCTTTGTGTTCCCAGGGAACCTTTGCAACAGGCTACATTCTTATTGAATATGTAATGATGTAAGCACGGTTCTAATTGGTCACAAGTATTTGCTAACATCCATTATCTAATATCTGGCCCAGACTTGTGAAGCATGTAATGTGAAAAGTTTTTAAAGCTACAAGCATACCTCATGTTTTGAAAGACCGTTCTTGATTGAGTACTCCATAAATAATAATAATAATAATAATAATAATAATAGTACTCCATAAAAAATACTCCATAGAAAAATAATAATAGTAATAAACCCAAGGCTGAAAAATTGAATTTTTAAGTACAGGGCTTTTGTGCGTGTTTTTTCTTTTTCTTTATTTTTTTCACCAAAGTTAGATGAACTTACAAGATTTTTAACTTAAAATTGGAATCCAAAAGCCGGAAGATCCCTATTATCGTTTATAGTTTTATTCCCTGGAATATTTACTGGGATAAAGTGCAAAGCACTCTCAGATGAATAGTTTAGTATAACATTCTGAAGCTGAAATACATTTACCAAATTAATTTAACCACAGCAATGCGTGGTTCCTTTTAGTCCTTTAGCATTTTTTATTACTATACCTGTAATGTTTCCTGCAGAGTAGTGAGTTAACAAAAAACAACATCAATACAAAAGATCCTCTGTTTTGAGATTAATCAAAATTCCTCATTCTCTTCAATGTAAGTAAAATTCCTCATTCTCTTCAATGTAATAGAATACCCTGTTGATCTTTTTTTGGAGGTTAGTAAAATATCTGTTATGTCTTTTTTAGGGCTTCAGAAGTAAAAATCAATGTTTTCATTAAGTTTGATCTTATTATCACCCACTCTTCATTCATTTTTCCCGGAACGTGATAGAAAAGTCTCAACAGTTTAATACTGTAAGAGTATAAACTGAACTCCAAATATAATTACTGACAAGATAAGCAATCCTCATGCATCCTTTTGAGAGAAAATACAATCTTAGTTGCAAAATTACATATTCTGATTTGGAATGTTGCGATTTACAAATGGAAACATAGAAGGACAGCTGAATCAGCAAAAATTCATGTAGTTTCATTCTCTGCAAGCTTGGCCAGTCATTCTGAAACAGACTAACTGAACTGATACAGTAGTGAGTGAAAAAGACACGCCTTTATGGGAGGAGCCAAAGGAGTTTTAGAAGAAAACACCACCAGAGAAAGCAAAGGAAATACATTGTTACATGTCTTTTCCATTTTTTCCTGAACTTAATCTTAGGCAATGCACATATTCCTGAATTGGGTTATTACTGAATATAAATCTAGCCATGTACAATGATGCCAGATGGCTACATATTTGCTCTGGAGCCCAAGGATGAGTTTCATAAGATTCTAGTGGAGAAAAAAACCTAAAACTCTTAAAGATGAGTTTCTGTTCTTTATGTACTCAAGTGTACATGAAGTTGTGAAATTTTGTCCACCCCTATTAACATGTTATTCCATGAAATTACAAAACAAATCTTAAAAATATTGTGGCATAGATTTTCTAGAGTTAAAAAATAATTAAATTAAATTAATTAATTTTTTTGAGACAGACTGTTGCTCTGTCACCCAGGCTGGAATGCAGTGGCATGATCTCGGCTCACTGCAACCTCCGCCTCCTAGGTTGAAGAAATTATCCTGCCTTAACCTCCTGAGTAGTTGGGACTACAGGCATGTGCCACCACACCCAGCTAACTTTTGCATTTTTAGTAGAGACGGGGTTTCACCATGCTGGCCAGGCTGGTCTCAAATTCCTGACCTCAGGTGATCCCCCCGCCTCTGGCTCCCAAAGTGCTGGGATTAACAAGCATGAGCCACCATGCACGGACTTCAGTAAAACTTTATTTACAAAAACAGAAAACCATGGCCTGCAGTTTGCTGACCCCTGATCTAGACAGGTTGGATTTTGTTGATTACAGGCATGAGCCACCACTCCCAGCCTTAAAAAGTAACTTTAAAATGTCACTGGTAAAATGTGGATTCAGTCATGATTGAGTACGGTTTACCATATTTGTGGACATTTATTTATTTTTAAATTGTCCAATCACCATCTTGAGTAAAACACAAGGGGTCGCAATAAAAATTTATTAGTGAGCAGGAGAAAGCATAGCATATGATAGCACTAAATGATTTGTAAAGTTATTCAAGGGTGGTAAAATTTGTCAACGCTTTTTCTATAGTAAGGAGACTAGGCTTAGATGGTTAATCTAAGATGAATAAATGAGAGAAGCCACAGACTTTTACATCCTCCATGTCCTGTCTTTTCTCTGTTCTAAATAGGATGTTGACAATGCATCTCTGGCACGTCTTGACCTTGAACGCAAAGTGGAATCCTTGCAAGAAGAGATTGCCTTTTTGAAGAAAATACATGAAGAGGTTAGTAGAGTATCTTTCAGGGAATGAATGAGGGTAAGGCAACCCCCACGGTTGGCACGGCTGACCTTCTATGTGGTTTTTTTGCAGGAAATCCAGGAGCTGCAGGCTCAGATTCAGGAACAGCATGTCCAAATCGATGTGGACGTCTCCAAGCCGGACCTCACGGCTGCCCTGCGTGACGTACGTCAGCAGTATGAAAGTGTGGCTGCCAAGAACCTGCAGGAGGCAGAAGAATGGTACAAGTCTAAGGTAGGAAACAAGTCCCTGCGGCTTGCACAAAAGAAAAGCATTGAGTTCTCAAAACGCCATATCCGTGTGTAATTCCTAAATATCCTCTAGCTCCAGTTGAAAGCTGACTTTGACTTGTTGCTCACATTGTGTTTGTTGCCAGGGCCTCCCCACCACTCACATCGCCTCCTTTATTTATTTATTTATTTATTCATTTATTTTTGAGATGGAGTCTTGCTCTACTGCCCAGGCTGGAGTGCAGTGGCATCATCTTGGCTCACTGCAACCTCCACCTCCTGGGTTCAAGCAATTCTCCTGCCTCAGCCTCCCAAGTAGCTGGGACCATAGGTGAGCACCACCATGCCCGACTAATTTTTGTATTTTTAGTAGAGATGGGGTTTCACCATGTTGGTCAGGCTGGTCTTGAACTCCTGACCTCAGGTGATCTGCCTGCCTCAGCCTCCCAAAATGCTGGGATTACAGGCGTAAGCCACCACTCCTGGCCATATCACCTCCTTCAGAACAGCAGACTCCCTTCCCCCTAACCTTGCCTCTAAGTAAAGCCCAATGCCATACTTTGACCTCCACTGTGTCTAAATGAGCACAGTAGAGTGAACTCTGAAAATAGTAATGTCAGTGTTCCACAGCTCTTTCTCTGGCTTTCAAAACAGAAATTTAAGCCTATACTGGAAGACATTCAGTGAGAAATGTGATCTTTTTTTTTCTAAGAGAGTCAGAAGACTTGAATGGGAGCAATGTACATTTCTGTTTTCTTCCTGACAGTTTGCTGACCTCTCTGAGGCGGCCAACCGAAACAATGATGCCCTACGCCAGGCAAAGCAGGAGTCCAATGAGTACCGGAGACAGGTGCAGTCTCTCACCTGTGAAGTGGATGCTCTTAAAGGAACCGTGAGTACCAACCCTGCAGTAAAAGAGGGAAAATAATGACCCATTCTGCTGACTATGCTAATGGCGATGCCTGAACAAAATGTTGAGTGAATAAAAATTTATACAGTAAGGCAAAGAAAATGACTTCTCCAGACAAACTCAAAAAGGGCTTGATTGAGCTCTTGAAGGTTTTAGCTTGTGTATATCATTGCTTCTCATATGAAGGACTTGGTATTTGCATTCCCCACCTACCATTAGAGTAGTCGCCATTTGCCACTAATGGAAATTATTGCAAGAAGTTTGTAAATGGTTCTGGGAATCACTGGGTTTTTCTGAGAATTAACACCAGAAACCTTTCTCACCTCCTGCAGAATGAGTCCCTGGAACGCCAGATGCGTGAAATGGAAGAGAACTTTGCCGTTGAAGCTGCCAACTACCAAGACACTATTGGCCGCCTGCAGGATGAGATTCAGAACATGAAGGAGGAAATGGCTCGTCACCTTCGGGAATACCAAGACCTGCTCAATGTTAAGATGGCCCTTGACATTGAGATTGCCACCTACAGGAAGCTGCTGGAAGGCGAGGAGAGCAGGTAGGAGTTCAGACTTGGACGCATGAACCACTGGGCTCTAAGCACAGGGTCACATTTAATTTTTAGAAGTTCCTTTAAGGTAACGACTTTCCACTTTTGTAGAGGAGGAATTTGGGTTGAAAGAGAGTGAATGACTTGCTGAAGTAAAAGTTAATCAACAGCAGAGCTGGGATTTGAACTTACAACACTGTCAAAGCCTTCACTCTTCTAACTCCTGTTCATGTTCCTGTGGAGAAAATGCTTGTAGTAAAATATTTTAAATGTACTAACAAGACTAGTCACGGGAAAATGCTTCCCCAAGCAAATCCCTAGTTTATGACTTACAGCAGTACATTTTCTTATATGATGAAAACAAGAAGTGTATTAATTTGTTTCTGCAGATGAAATTATTTTCCAACAATTTTACTGTTTTTTTTCATCTGTTTAAAGGATTTCTCTGCCTCTTCCAAACTTTTCCTCCCTGAACCTGAGGGGTAAGCATTTTATTTCCCTTTATAAGAAATGTCAGCAGCTTGTGACCATTGTGTTTATGTCAAAGCATTTATTTATTTTTAGCATATGGGAAAAATGCCATATAAGAGAAAATTCTATACAGCATCTATAATTTTCAAACCCAAGTATGCTTACATTCTATGCTTTAAGTTAAATGCAAACTCCGTTTTCCTTCTTCCTGCTGGAAGTACTATCTCATCCTGATGCATAAATGTGTCAGGCCCTGGGTTTGCAAACAGAGAATACTCTAAAATTATTTGGGGAGCAGCACTTTACACAACTGCCTCTTCCCCACAAATCATTATTGTTTCAGTAAAATGGCTACTTGGTCTCTCTAAGAAAAATTTCATTTGTACTCATTTTGGGCCTGTTTGTTTATTTAGAAACTAATCTGGATTCACTCCCTCTGGTTGACACACATTCAAAAAGGACACTTCTGATTAAGACGGTTGAAACTAGAGATGGACAGGTTGGTATCTTTTAAGTAAAAAACAGAGTAATCTCGGGCAGGAGTTCATATCTTTTTTAATCAATGGATCTGCATCTCAGATACAGCCAGCTAATTTGAGAGGTTCAGGTTTCACTCATGCCTACTAAAAAAAGAATAGTCTCCTTCTTTCAGCAGTACACACAGCCAACTAATTATTTGGCTCCTGGATGTGAAGTTGAGATAGCAATCTTCCTGCACTCCAAAATTAGTGATTTGCTTTGGTGCTCAGTTTGAAGTGGGAGTCTCCTTAAGCTACTTCCTAAAGCAGTTTCATGAAACAGCTTCAATGCATTACCTAAATATGAGAAATGTTCTGATCCTGGACATATGACATATCCTCCTACCTCCATACTTTAAGTATAGATTCCTAAACCCATCTATATAATACAAGCATGTACCATACAATCATTTAGTTTCTTATTACCTCCCTATGACAGGAAAGAAATGGTTGCAATTTATTGTCGTCTTCATGAAATCTTCCCTTGCACATAAATTTAAAGTGTGCTTGCTGTACATCTTAATGTGTCTTAATTACTTTTAGACTTGGCTGTGTACAACTATTATACTATTCTTCATAAAGTTTTTTTTAAAGAATTTCTTTTTGTAAGTTACAACATTCCACTGGATACTTATATTGCCTTTAGTACAAGAGTGTCTCATATGTCTGTCCCTCCTAGCTTTCACTCTTGTAGAACCAATATAACCTTCTGATTTGCACAATAAATTATATATATTTAACAAGATTTTTATCTGCCATGATATGGAGGATAGTTTAATCTTTAGCATGTGGCATTATATTTATTTTCTTTTTTTTTTAAACAGGTTATCAACGAAACTTCTCAGCATCATGATGACCTTGAATAAAAATTGCCCACACTCATTGGAGCAATATATTACCAGCAAGAATAACAAAAAAATCCGTATCTTAAAGAAACAGCTTTCAAGTGCCTTTCTGCAGTTTTTCAGGAGCGCAAGATAGATTTGGAATAGAAATAGGCTCTAGTTCTTAACAACCAACCCTCCTAAAAGATAGAAAAAAGTTTACAACATAATCTAGTTTACGGAAAAATCTTGTGCTAGGATACTTTTTAAAAAGTATTTTGAATACTATTAAAACTGCTTTTTTTTCTAGCAAGTTTTTGACCCACTTGTTTCTGCTTCAATAAATCTTTGGGAAAACTCTTTCGTTGTGTTATTTATTGGACAATATCTAAATAATTCTCTATTTGGTCCTAGCAGTTAATTTACCATTACAATCATGTTTATGTTAACTTGATAAATTCAGGTTATTTATTCTTGATGTATAGTTCTTAATTTTGTTATTTTTGATAGACCACTTTTTTTTTTTTTTTGAGAGGGAGTGTCACTCTGTTGCCCAGGCTGGAGTGCGGTGGCACAACCTTGGCTCACTGCGACCTCCACCTCCTGCATTCAAGTAATTCTACTGCTTCAGCCTCTTGAGTAGCTGGGATTACAGGCACACGCCACCATGCCCAGCTTATTTTTTAAATGTTTAGTACAGATGGGGTTTCACCATGTTAGCCAAGATAGTCTCGATCTCCTTACCTCGTGATCTGCCCGCCTCAGCCTCCCAAAGTGCTGGGATTACAGGTGTCAGCCACTGCACCCAGCCACTTCTTTTTTATTATTATTTTTTTTAAATGTACAAGTAGGTGCTATAGAATAAAATAACTTGTACCAAAACGATGATAGGTCTTTTTATAAAATAAGCTCAGCTGTGTGATTTTAATTATAATGAATAGACTTCCTAAAATCAAAAATTAAAAACTTTTTAGTACAGGCAGCATACAAGTATCACAAATTCTACTTTGAGAGTTAAAGGAGGAAGTGGCCAAGATCTACTGTCTTATCTTCCGCTAGCAACATGCAGAGAAATGGAACACGTTCACCACGTTTTTCCTTTTCTTAAGACAGTATCTCACTTTGTCACTCAGGCTGCAGTAAAGTGACTCAATCATAGTTCACTGCAGCCAGTAACTTCTAGGCTCAGGCGATTCTCCCGCCTCAGCCTCCTGAGTAGCTAGGACCACCCAAACAAATAAACGAATGTCAGACTTTAGCCTAAAATGTGAGTTGTCTTCTCACAACTAGCCACACACCTGGCTAATTTTTAAATTTTCTGTAGAGATGGAGTCTTGATATGTTGTCTAGCCTAGTCTGGAACTCCTGTGCTCAAGCGATTCTCCCTCAGCCTCCCAAAACACTGGGATTACAGGCATGAGCCACCACATTCAGGCTAGCTCACCAAGTTTTAATATATGAAACCAGTCTGCTTTATTGTGTGTGTGTGTGTGTGTGTGTGTGTGTGATATCTATACTGATATCCATCTATCTATAGATATTGTTATTTTTAAAGACCTTTGTGTTTGGGAATGGTATTAGGCACAAAATAAAAATCCCTACCTTTTCTTCCCGGGAGATGAGATTATTACATGTGAATCACATGGTGTTAACTGTAGGCGCAATAAACTTTCAAAGCCTGGAGCAATAAAAATGAAGTGAGGTAGTCACAGAAAGCTCCCTAGAAACCACTCAGTGTGAGCATAGAATTTATATAAATAGATGAGAGAAGGTCTTGCCGAGAGGCAATAGAGAAGTAATGGTCAATAATGTGTGTTCTGGAGTGAAAACTCCTTCCGGTACATTCTCAGCCTCCTCTAAGTTTCAGATTCTGGAATTATTATTATCTTCTCTCCTCTGAGAATAATGTGGTAGATAGTGCCATAATTTTTCTGTGTTTGCATCTGCCTCTCTCTGGAGTTGCCTAGTAAGATGGTTCTCACTAAGCCCTGCTCATTTGCGGGAATGTTCACCGTGACTTTCATCATTTTGGTTACTGTGGGTACTGCATGAATAACGAAAGGATTGAGGCTGGATGCAGTGGTTCATGCCTGTGATCTCAGAACTTCAGGAGGCTGAGGGGGTGGATCACTTGAATCAGGAGTTCCAGACTAGCCTGGCCAACATGATGAAATCCCATCTCCACAAAAAATACAAAAATTAGCCAGCCATGGTAGTGCATGCCTAAAATCCCAGCTACTTGGGAGGTCAGAGCCAGGAGAATTGCTTCAACCTGGAAGGTGGAGGTTGCAATGAGCAGAGACTGTACCACTGAACTCCAGTATGGGCAACAGAGTGAGACTCTGTCTCCAAAAAAAAAAAGGGGTTGACTGCTGAAGTAACTCCTAGCCAGAGTGATTTTATATTCTAGTTTACTTGGGACGGTCTTGGTTTACGACTGTTGCGTATGCATAATTATTAATAATAACAGTTTCGACAATAGATTGTATGTGGTCATGCTACCTTTAGCATAATCTTTTTTTTTTTTTTTTTATGAGACAGAGTCTTGCTCTGTCCCCCAGGCTGGAATGCAGCAGCACAATCTCAGCTCACTGCAACCTCCACCTCCTGGGTTCAAGCAATTCTCCTGCCTCAGCCTCCTGGGTAGCTAGGATTATAGGTATGTGCCACCACGCCCAGCTAATTTTTGCATTTTTAGTAGAGACACGGTTTCCCCCATGTTGGCTAAGCTGGTCTCAAACTCCTCACCTTGTGATCCACCCACCTCCGCCTCTCAAAGCATATTCTTATAGAAAAGGGAATTCATCCTGAGATTCCCTGAATGCAACAGTCCCCCCAACCCCCATATTCAAATAAGTGACATGGAAAATGGCATAACTAATTTTATCAGTGTAAACGTCTAGGTCTTTGGGCCTTTAGGAAACTTTTCCTATTTGATTATTAGCTTTGGTTTCTGTTCTTTAGCCATTCTCCCCACTGTTCCCCACAGCCTCCTAGCGCTATGGTCACTGTCTCCTCTTCCACTTCTACCCACCTTTGGCTTATAAGGGTCATCCAGGGATGACCCCAGCCACATGTTGGTTTTCTTCACACAACAGATCTCTTATCATTTAGAGAAAAAATTAAAAAGCAAGTCACCGTTTTCTTTTGGAGGAAAGGAATCGGGCAGCAAGTTCTGCTCATACTCACTGAGATTAGTGGACTCTCACCCTTAAAAATCCCTTACAGGTGGAGACTAGGCATCATGACCAAGGTGGGCAGATTACCTGAGGTCAGGAGTTTGAGATCAGCCTGACCAATAGGATGAAACACCGTCTCTACTAAAGATACAAAAATTAGCCAGGTGTGGTAGTGCACACCTGTAATCCCAACTACTAGGGAGGCTGAGGCATGAGAATCGCTTGAACCCAGGAGGTGGAGGTTGCAGTGAGCCGAGATTGCACCACTGCACTCAAGCCTGGGCAACAGAGTAAGACTCTGTCTCAAAAAAAAAAAAAAAAAAAAAAAAAAAAAAAAATCCTTTACAGGTAGAAACACTAGACACTGGGGACTTAAAAAAAAGGAGGAGGTTTGGAGGAGGGCAAGGGTTGAAAAACTTCCTATTCAGTGCTATGTTCACTATTTGGAAGATAAGTTCAATAGAAGTCCAAGCTCCAGCATTTCACAACATATGCATGTAACAAACCTGCACATATACCCCCTGAATCTCAATTTTAAAAAAGCAAAATCTCTGGCTCATGCCTGTGATCTCAGTACTTTGGGAGGCCAAGGCAGGTGGATCACAAGGTCAAGAGATCGAGACCAGCCTGGCCAACATGGTGAAATCCCATCTCTACTAAAAATATAAAAATTAGCTGGGCATGGTGGCATGCGCCTATAATCCCAGCTACTCAGGAGGCTGAGGCAGGAGAATCGCTTGAACCCAGGAGGCTGAGGCAAGATCACACCACTGTACCCCAGCCTGGCAACAGAGTGAGACTCTGGCTCAAAAAAAAAAAAAAAGAAAAAAGAAAAAAGAAAATCACTTACAGCTCTTTCTAAAGTCACATCCCAGAAATGGAAAAGAGTAGTGGACCTCCCTTATCTGACTGTCAGAAACTAGACCTTAATGAAAAGCTTCGCAGAGGCCCCATCTCTTAAGAATTCAAATCTATTTCAGTCTTCTTTGATTTTATCTTTAATTATACTGTTAGCATTTTTCCTTATCTTCTGCTTTGAAAAATTTATAAAAGGAAACTACGTTCTCACCAACTATGGTGAGAGAGATTAATACTTGGTTCTTTTATGTATAACATTAATCCAAGATTAAAGGAGACGGAAAAAAGTAGGGGGGTGGGGAGAAGGAAATGATGGCATAAAGTGTAAGTCTGAAAAAAGTTCCTAAGGGGATGGTGAGATCCATGGAACTCATGTGACTGTGAAGTCCTGCTAAGTTTTCTCACAGTGACAGATGGAAGAAGCTGCTGGTGAATGGAACAAATGTCTAATTTTAGCCTAAAATGTAGTGAGTTGTCTTCCCACCACTAGCCGCTAACAAAGGTGCTAAGAAAACAAAATCTCTTCCAAGGCTGTGAGACTCAGGCAGGGAGTGTGTGTAGTGTTGGGGGTGAGAGACAGACTTTAACTCTAACTATGGTCTGAGTGTTTGTGTCCCCAGATTTGTATGTTGAAGCCTAACCTGCAACATCATGGTATTCACATGTAAGTCTCTTGGGAAGTGATTAGGTCAGTAGGCTGAAGCCCTTATGAATGAGATTAGTGCCCTTATAAAAGAAACTCCAGGCTGGGTGTGGTGGCTCACGCTTGTAATCTCAGCACATTTGGAGGCTCAGGCAGGTGGACTGTTTGAGTCCAGGAGTTTGAGGCCAGCCCGGGTAACATGGTGAAACCCTGTCTCTATAAAAAGAAGGAAGGAAGGAAGGAAGGAGGAAGGGAGGGAGGGAAGGAGGGAAGGAAGGAAGGAAGGAAGGAAGGAAGGAAAGGGAAGGCAAGAAAGAGAAAGAGAAAGAGAAAAAAGAAAGTTTGCCAGGTGTGGTGATGCACAGCTGTAGTCCCTGCTACTTGAGAGGCTGAGGAGGGAGGATCACTTGAGTCCAGGAGGCAGAAGTTGCATGAGCCCAGATCATGCCACTGCACTCTAGCCTGGGCCACAGAGTGAGACCCCCGCCTCAAATAAAATAAAATAAACCCCATAATTCCAACACTTAGGGAGGTTGAGACAGGAGGATTGCTTGAGACTGGAATTCAAGACCAGCTTGGGCAACAATGTGAGACCCCATATCTACAAAACAATAACAACCACAAACAAACAGCATGGTGGTGTGTCTCTATAGTCCCAGCTACTTGGAAGGCTGAAGTCGGGGGATCACTGGAGCCCAGGAACCTCAGGTTAGAGCAAGCTAAAAAAGTGCCAATGTACTACAGCCTGGGTGACAGAGAAGACCCCATCTCAAAAAAAAAAAAAAAGAGACCCTTAGAAGCTCACTTGTCCCTTCCATCATGTGAGGACATAACAAGAAGGCACCATCTATAAGCCAGGAAGTTGCCCTCAGCAGACACGGAATCTGCTGGCGCTTTGATCACAGACTTCTCAGCCTCCAGAACTGTGAGAAATGTTTCTGTTGTTGAAAAGCCACCCAGTGTACATGATTTTGTTACAGCAGCCCAAACAGCCTAAGACAGCTCCATCCTCAAGAGTCCCCACAAGCTTTTTAAAGGAAGCAAGGATAGAGCAGACACTATGCCCATAAGAAGGCTCTCTCTCCAACCTGCCAGACCAGCTACGTGAAGAAGGGTGTGTATTACTCTGCTAGTGCCGCTGTAACAGAATACCACAGACTGGGTGGTTTCAATGACAGAATTTTGTCTCACAGTGACAGATGCTGGAATTCCAAGATGGAGGTGCTGGCACGGTTGGTTTATTCTGAGCCTCTCCCCTTGGCTTGCAGATGACACCTTCGCCCTGTGTCCTGACATAGTCACCCCTCAGTCTGTGGTCTGCGTCCTAGTGTCTTCTAAAGACACCAGTCCTATTGGATTAGAGCCTACCCATATGGCTCCATTTTAACTTGATTATCTATTTAAAGGCCTTATCTCCAAATACCATTGCAATTTTTTTTTTTTTTTTTTTTTTTTTTTTGAGATGGAGTCTCACTTTGTCACCCAGACTGGAGTGCAGTGGTGCAATATTGGCTCATTGCAACCTCCGCCTCCTGGGTTCAAGCAATTCTCCGGCCTCAGCCTCCCTAGTAGCTGGGATTACAGGCGTGCACCACCACGTCTGGCTAAATTTTGTGTTTTTAGTAGAGATGGAGTTTTGCCATGTTGGCCGGGCTAGTCTCAAATTCCTAGCCTCAAGTGATCTGCCTGCCTGGGCCTCCCAAAGTGCTGGGATTACAGGCATGAGCCACCACGCCAGACTCAAATATAGCCACATTTTGAAGTACTAGAGGTTAGGGCTTCAACATACGAATTTGGGGGAAACACTTCAGCTCATACTAGGGTCACCATCAAGCACTGAGAAAACATTCTCCTTGTCTGTAGTCAAAATAGGCCTGTGATACAGATTTTGAAAAGCTATAAATTTGCAAAGTCATTGACAGGGAATGCATGGTTTACAGATTTGTTGATCATTTGTGACTGCCCAACTTCTGCACTATGATCATACCACTGCATTGCAGCCTGGATGAAAGAGTGAGACTGTCTCAAAAAAAAAAATAAAGATTTAAAAGATATAGTAATAGAAGAGATTAAAATGTCATGAATTACAAATGATATTATTGCTTATTTGGAAAATCCAAAACTATTTACAGATAAATAACAGTATAAAGAAAAGCAAAAGGCCAAGAGGAAATAAGACACTCCAAGAAAGATAAGATAAGATAGACAAGATAAGATATAAGATGATAAGGAGACTATCAAGATAGGAAAACACATCCTACCAGATAGGGCTGTAGTGAAATGTAATAGCGTAGATTGGTACAGAAACAGACATCAAGGAAACATAATAAAGTACTCAAGAATAAAGCCATGTGTAGGAAATTTTATTTTTGATAGAGTGAGCCTTGCTCTAACATGCATTACTTGGAAAATTATCTTGAGGAGGACCCTTAAAAGGGAGATGCCAGCATTATATACCCAAAAGTCTTCGTGACAGTTTTCTGTGACATGTACCCAGTATTATCTTTCTGTGCCCTGTCCTCTGACCTGAAGAAATTAGTTCCTTCTTTAAGGAAAAGGGGTGACGGATGGATGGTTTTAATGTCGCTTTATGACTTTTCAAAGATTTCTTTGACAATACACAAATTTCATACTTAATTGTCCACTACCTATAAATGAAATTAATTTTAGATAAATATATAATGTGAAGTTAATTCTGGAAAGCCTGTATTATGCTTGACAATTTTAAAAGCGTTTCTGTTCCTATTTGTCCCCAATTTCACCCCACGAATCTCATCTTTGCATTCCAATTAAATATGGGTAATATAAATTACCATTGCAGAATCAAATGCATTTAGGGTTATGGGTATCGTCAGATAACTAAATGTTCTTCTTACCACCTCCAGATACATTCTCTTCCCCCTGTGATTCACTGATCATAAATTGGTTTACTGTGAGAAAAAAAGACACAGATAGATTGAAGCTGTCCCCAGGTGGTAGATAGGATGAACTGCCTATGAAACAGTGCAATCGGCTCCAGGCAGAAACACATTTCAAAATGTTTCTCCCTGTGGGGTTTGACAGATACAGACAATTTTTGTTCCAATTGCCATGTGCTTTAGCAAATCATTCTGCCTATTCTGAGCAGTCACCTTTCAAGCCCATGAGTTACTATTTGAGTTCTTTTGCTTCAAACTGACAGAGCAAAATGAAAACAGAATGTCACCCATGCAGTTCCAGTCTGTTGTATTCAAGAATTTGATATATTCAGACCTATGCCTGGTTTTCTGTACCATGAGCTAATGACATTCCTTGGCCTGACCATAAAGTTCTCTTGACAATACTGCATGGATGAGATTTTACTGTTTGTGCTAAAGTCAACAACAAATGCGGGACTTTGTCATGGCAACAGCTGTCTAAGAAGGTGATCAGAAAAATGACAAGGCAGCCTATTCCAAAGCAATTTTGCATTCTTACAATTTTGTTACTGGACCTTCTTTTTACTTTTTGAGATGGAGTTTTGCTCTTGTCGTTTGTCCAGGCTGGAGTGCAGTGGCATGATCTCTGCTCACTGCAACCTCCACCTCCAGGTTCAAGCGATTCTCCTGCCTCAGCCTCCAAGTAGCTGGGATTACAGGCACTCGCTGCCATGCCTGGTTAATTTTTTATATTGTTAGTAGAGACGGGGTTTCACCATCTTGGTCAGCTGGCCAGACTGGTCTCGAACTTCTGAACTTAGGTGATCCACCCACCTCAGCCTCCCAAAGTGCTGGGATTATGGCTGTGAGCAACTGCACCTGGCTGGACCTTCTTTTTAATAGGTTTCTGCAAATAAAGCCTGAGGTTATAAAATTTGAGCCTAGTAGAATGACGCAAAGTTGAATTTCAAATACTGGTTTCCTGGATGTTCTAAAAATATGCTATAAATGGATTTCTGCTAAGGATGGACTACTGTCTTCAGATCAAAGCTAGAGAAGATAAATTATGGAATCAAGCCAGCTGCTCAGAGAACAGAGAGAGATTTGGTGTCTCTGGTTATGCATACTAAGTGCAAAGCTATAACACGGCCTAGGGGCGGGCAGGCTTGCTTGACATTATAATCAGAGTCTGCAGTAGCTGGACCGCCCTTGAGAAATGGGTGTCTATAGCACTGGGTCCATGTGTAGCCTCTGGTCTGCTACCATGGCCACTCCATTTTTATGCTCGATTTCCCATTTCCATAAAGATCACTGCTGAGGCTGGCTAACATTAATTGGCTGTGTCATTTTGTCCACTTGGCAGTTCAGCATGACTTCTGTGGTGGGACGCTCTCTGGTGGGCACTAACATGGGATCCAAAAAATTTTGTACACAAGATTCTTGTGCCACACGTTAATGTTTCCATCACTGTGCATCTCCGTTTTGTCCATCCACCTGCCTCCACCCCAGCTCTCCGTGTGTCTAAAGGTCCAGTTCTTTTCTTTCTTGGCCTTTGATCAGCTAGCCATGCTATTGGTCTCAACCTAGAATCTCTATATAATCTTAACTTTGGGTTCCTCCTCCTTCTCTGCACCACTTGCATCCTATTCATTGGGAAACTTTTTTCTCCTCCCCACTATCTTTTTTTTATTTTTATTTTTTGAGAAATTCTTCCTCTGTCACCCAGGCTGGAGTGCAGTGGCATGATCTCGGGCTCACTGGAACCTCAGCCTCCTGGGTTCAAGCGATTCTCCTGTCTCAGCCTCCTGAGGAGCGATGACTACAGGCACGTGCCACTATGCTGGGCTAATTATTGTATTTTTAGTAGAGATGGGGTTTTGCCATGTTGACCAGGGTAGTCTCCAACTCCTGACCTAAGAGATTCACCTGCCTCGGCCTCCCAAAATGCTGGGATTACAGGCATGAGCCACCATGCCTGGCACCCACTATCTTTTAAGGCCATCTCTGAATATGACAGCAATGGAACCACCAGGTATTTTAATCATATACCCACAAACTGAGCCAACCCATATATAAACCAAACTCAAGCTCTTCCTCCTTAATCTGGTTGCATGGTGTCTCTCCCCATAGGGCCACAGGTGTGAGCTGGGGAAGGGAGACTAATGCAACCATGGATGGTGACTTGGGGACCTGGGCTACCTGCTCCTGCAGCTTACCTGCGTACTCTGGCCCTGCTCAGGCTCAACGTGGGATGTACCATTTCCATCTTTACTAAGATGCAGTAAAGGTAACTATTCCTCAGTGATGTGACTCTCTGCAGATGACATGGCCTTCCGTCAGAATCCAGGCGTCTGTGTAGTATTTGTCCTGTTTGGGCTTTCTGTAAATGACACACTGCATCTTTTCTCACCGCAGACCCCTCCAACGCCAAAAAGTCAGCTGGACATTATGGCCAATGAATCAAGGCTGCTCATTCCATGGGCTGGAGCTGCTGCAGAGCCTTTCCTTGGTCTGAACTCACAAAGCAGCAGCTCCCTGCGTTATCCAGTGTATGGACTAGAGGAGCATTCCATAAACCAAGACAGTTCCAAAGAGGTTTAACAGGCTTTGTGCTGTTCTTTGGGGAAAGGGTCCTAACCTCTGGACCCCTAACACTTTATAAAGTGGCAGGTCCCTGACTCTTCCCAGAGTTCAACTTTCACCCTCTGCTGAGCATGTTTCTTAGCAAGGCCTTCAGCGTCCTGGCCATCTCTTCCTGGTCCTTCTCAGTCAGCATGGTGGCATTGATATAGGTAATGGATATGATATTCTGTGGGATGTCTAGATCTCCTTTGATTACACCATGACTGAGAGTGGGGAATTAACAGAAGCCTGCAGCAAAACTGTAAATGTTCCTGTCCATTCCATGTGAATGCAAACTGTCTCTGATAAGAATAGAGGGTGGGCTCAGTGGCTCATGCCTGTAATCCCAGCACAAATCACCTGAGGTCAGGAGTTCAAGACCAACCTGGCTAACACGGTGAAACCCCGTTTCTACTAAAAATACAAGAATTAGCCAGGCATAGTGGCACATGCCTGTAGTCCCAGCTACTTGGGAGGCTGAGACAGCAGAATCGCTTGAACCTGGGGGGCAGAGATTGCAGTGAGATGAGATCACACCACTGCACTGCAGCCTGGGTGACAGAGCAAGACTCCATCTTAAAAAAGAAAAAAAATACTCTGGTTTCTCTTCAAATCGTGTAAGTCTTTTGCCTTTTACTAAAGATTTCCATGAAGAGAAACAGTTTTGAGTCATCATGAAATTTTTTGAGGCCTTGTGTTTCACGATGCTGAAATAAATTTTTTAAAAAAGTAAAAAAGAAAAAAAAAAAGGAAACAAATCCACATTTGTCAAATCAATGGCAGCATAATCTTTACTGGAGACATTATTAATCTGTTCTAGCAAGACCATTTTTAGT
>CAUYQU010013911.1:0-38164 GCA_963574635.1 Cheracebus regulus | reverse complement strand
GCCCCACTATTTTTTAGATGTGATTTTATTTTTGTTGATTATATGAATGAGTTGCCTTGTTTTCTTACCATTATCATATTTTTCCTAGCGTGATTGATCATTCCCTCCTTTGTCCCTTCTGTCTGTTTTTAATTTTTTTTTAAATAAAGACGGGGTTTCACTATGTTGGTCAGACTGGTCTTGAACTCCCGACCTCAGGTGATCCACCCACCTTGGCCTCCAAAATGCTTGGATTACAGGCGTGAGCCACCACACCTGGCCCTTTCTGTCTGTTTTATATAGACTTTTATTAGAGCAATGATACCTTTTTTTGGGGGGGGGGTCTTGTCCAGGTGCAGTGGCTCACACCTGTAATCCCAGCACTTTGGGAGGCAGAGGTGGGGGAATCACATGAAGCCAGGAGTTTGAGACCAGCGTAGCCAACATGGTGAATCTTCATCTCTACAAAAAGTATGAAAATTAGCCAGGTGTATTGGTGCATGTCTGTAATCGCAGCTACTCCAGAGGTGAGGAATGAGAATCATTTGAGGTGGAGGTTGCTGTGAGCCAAGATCATGCCACTGCACTCCAGCCCAGGTGACCTAGCAATATACTCTGTCTCAAAAAAAAAAAAAAAGAAGGGAGTGTTTCTTTGTTGCCCAGGCTGGAGTGCAGTGGTACAATTTTAGCTCACTGTAACCTGGAACTCCTAGGCTCAAGTGATTCTCCTGCCTCAGCCTCTTGAATAGCTAGGACTACAGGCAAGTGCCACCAATAAGCCTGGCTAATTTTTTAAAATTTTTTTGAGAGATAGGGTCTTGCTATGTTGCCCAGGCTTGTCTTGAACTCCTGTGCTCAAGCAATTCTCCCATCTCAGCTTCCTGAGTAGCTGGGACTACAGGTGTATGCTACTGTGTCTGGCTGGTTTTGAGTCTTGGCTCTACCACTTAGAAACTTTCTTACCTTGCGTTCTATGACTCCATTTCCTCATCGGCAAAATGAGAATTGTAATAATACCTACCTTATAGAGTTGTTGAGAAAATAAAATGAACTAGTATATGTAAAACACTTAGAATAATGTTATAAATAATTCACCCTATTTAAGGGCTAGTTATTTCTGTTATATAGGCAGCTAATATCTATGGAGCTATTTCTTTGAGCTAGGTACTGTGTTAAGAACCTGTACACATTTTCTTCCTTGCATAGTATTTATAACAATCTTATAAGTAGTTACACTGTCATTTTATAAATGAGAAAATTGAGGTTCAAAGATGTATAAACTAAAAGAGCTAGTATCTGCCATCTGCTTGATACTGAAAAATTGATTCATTTGTATTTATGGTTACACATTTATTATTTAGTGCATATACAGTTTGTCATGCAAACTGTACATTTCTAGCAGTGTTGTAACTGTTGTGGTTTAAGGAAAGTAAGAGGAACATTTTAGTAAGTGAATGTTATTTTGTTTTGGGATATTTTATTTTTATGCTTGAATAGGTAAAGGTTTTATATTTTCTGTTGGGGAGCTTTGAGAACTTAGATACTGGATCTCAAAATTCTGATGCTTCTACAATGGCCTCAGTGTTGCAACTGTACTAAAAACTGGCTATAATTTTTTAACCTTCCTAACAGTCACTTGTGAAATTGGCTAGAGAGTGAATCTTTTCTCTTTTAAATGTGTTCATTGTTGTAGTCTGAATCTAAAATACTTAAAGTTTTTCCTCAAATTATCACTGTCTTATTTCATGTTTGTGTTTGTGCTTCTCTGTATGCCTTTCTGAGACCTCACTGTAAAAGAGTTTTCATCAAACCAAATACTGCATGTTCTCACTTATAAGTGAGAGCTAAATGATGAGAACACATGGACATATAGAGGGGAAGAATACACAATGGGGCCAATCGTAGAGTGGAGGGTGGGTAGCAGGAGAGGATCAGGAAAAATAACTAATGTGTACTAGGCTTAATACCTAGGTGATGAAATAATCTGTACAACAAACCCTCATGTTACAAGTTTACCTATGTAACAAGTCTGCACGTGTACCCCTGAACTTAAAAGTTTATAAAGTGTCTTCATCAATGTTGTGTGATATCATTTTAACAAGATGCAGTGCTTGTATGTTTTAATAACTACCTTGTCAGAAAAGAGTTTAGCTCTATAATCATGGAAATATATAAAGCAACTTTTGTTAAGATGGCTAAGAACTGGGCAGTGAGGGTGATGTGAGATAGTAGATGTTCTACCTGAAGGTAAAAGGAGAAAGCCTGTTAGGCATTTCTGACATACCAGTTTTCAGAGTGTTTTCTTTGACTGAGATGTCAGTATATACCATGACTATTTGGGGAACAAAAATTAAATGCTCCCATAAAGACTACTTGGGAGTATTCAGAACCATCCCCAAACACCAGCATCTATGAGCAACACTGTGTGTGTCTGTATGTCTTCTCGTCTATCTCCTCATGTCAAACCAGGCATTTCAGAATTTAATTGCTCCAGGTAGTCAGAATGTTAAGGTAACCTTCAAAATCAAGAATGGGGTTAAGTTAATAGACATAGAAAAAATATTTTATAAAATTCAGCATCCCTTTATGATAAAAACTAGTCATGTCTATTATATTGGAACATACCTCAACATAATAAAGGCCATATATGACAAACCCACAGCTAATATCATACTGAATAGGGAAAAGCTATGAAAGCCTTTTCTCTGAATACTGGAACAAAGATGCTCACTTTCACCACTCATATTCAACATGGTACTGGAAGTCCTGGCTGCAACAGTGAGGCAAGAGAAAGAAATAAAAGGCATCCAAATTGGAAAAGAGGAAGTCAAATTGTCCCTCTTTGCAGAGGAAATGATTTTATATCTAGAAAAACCTAAAGATTCCACCAAAATCTTTTAGATCTGAATAAATAAATTCAGTAAAGTTACAGAATACAAAAATCAATGTATAAAAATCAGCATTTCTAGGTACCATTAATTAGCTGAAAAGAAATCTAGGGGGCAATCCAATTATAATAGCTGTAAAAAATATAACAAAATACCTAGGAATAAATGTAACCAAGAAGGTAAAAGACCCTATGAAAAAAACTACAAAACACTAATGAAAGAAATTAAAGAGGGCACAAACAAATAGAAAGATATCCCATGCTCATAGATTGGAAGAATTTATTTATTTATTTATTTATTTTTATATAAGACGGGATTTCACCATGTTGGACAGGCTGGTCTTGAACTCCCAACCTCAGGTGATCCACCCACCTTGGCCTCCAAAGTGCTTGGATTACAGGTGTGAGCCACCACGCCCAGCCAATTGGAAGAATTAATATTGTTAAAATGATCATGCTACCCAAAAACAATCTATAGATTCCTTGTAATCCCTATCAAGATACCAATGTTAGGTCAGGCATGGTGGCTAACATCTGTAATCCCAGCACTTTAGGAGGCCAAGGTGGGCAGGTCACTTGAGGCTAGGAGTTTAAGACCAGCCTTGCCAACATGGTGAAACCCTATTTCTACTAAAAATAGAAAAATTAGCCAGGCGTAGTGGCACATGCCTATAAGATCCAGCTACTTGGGAAGCTGAGGCGGGAGGATCGCTTGAGCTTGGGAGACGGTGGTTGCAGTGAGCCGAGATTGTGCCACTGCCCTCCAGCCTGGGTGACGGAGTGAGACTCTGTTTCAAAAAAAAGAGATACCAATGTCGTTTTTGGAGAAATAGACAAAGCAATCCTAAAATTGGTATGGAACCAAAAAAGAGCCCAAATAGCCAAAGCCGTCCTGAGCAAAAAGAACAAAGCTGGAGGCATCATACTACCTGACTTCAAAATATATTACAAGGCTATAGTAACCACAGCAGCATGGTATTGGTATAAATCAGACACATAGACCAATGGGACAGAATAAATCCACGTTTTTGTAGCCAACAATTTTCAACAAAGGCATCAAGAAAATACACTGGGGACAGGGTGCTTTCTTCAATAAATGGTACTGAGAACATGGTATATATATTTGTAGAAGAATGAAACTGGATCTCCATCTCTTACCATACACAAAAATCAAATCCAGTCATGCCACTGCATTCCAGTCTGGGCTAGACTCTGTCTCAAAAAAAAAATCAAACCAAATCAAGATAGTTTAAAGACTTAAATGTAAAACCCAGAACTACAAAACTACTAGAAGAAAGCATAGGGGTTTCAGCATTGTTATTCTGAGTCTTAAAAATAAAACTAAAAAAAAAAAAGGTTGGACGTGGTAGCTCACGCCTGTAATCCCAGCACTTTGGGAGGCTGAGGTGGGCAGATCACAAGGTCAGGATTTTGAAACCAGCCTGGCCAATATGATGAAACCTCGGCTCTATTAAAAATACAAAAATTAGCTGGATGTGGTGGTGTGCACCTATAGTCCCAGCTACTCAGGAGGCTGAGGCAGAAGAATCGCTTGAACCCAGGAGGTGGAGGTTGCAGTGAGCCAAGATTGCACCACTGCACTCCAGCTTGGGCAACAGAGCAAGACTATCCATCTCAAAAAAAAAAAAAATATCATAAAAAAAAATACTGGGGCAACATAGCGAGACCTTGTCTCCACAAAAAAAAAAAAAAAAATGTAGGGCACCGTGGCTTATGCCTATAATCCTAGTGCTTTGGGAGGCTAAGGCAGGAGGATCGCTTGAGCCCAGGAGTTTGAGATGAGTTTGGGTAACATAGTGGGGCCTTGTCTTTAGAAAAAAAAATTTCGCTGGGTGCAGTAGCCCATGCCTGTAATTCTAGCACTTTGGGAAGCCAAGGCAGACAGATCGCTTGAGCTCACGAGTTTGAGACTAGCCTGGGCAACCTGGTCAAGCCCTGTCTCTACAAACAATACAAAAAAATTAGCTGGGTGTGGTGGTGTGCACCCGTAGTCCCAACTACTTGGGAGGCTGAGGTGGGAGGATTTCTTGAGCCCAGGAGGTTGAGGCTGCAGTGAGCTGTGATCACACCACTGCATTCCAGCCTGGGTAACAGAGTGAGACTCTGACTCAGATAAATAAAAAATTAGCCAGCCATGGTGGTGTTCACCTGTAGTTCCAGCTACTTGGGAAGCTGAAGTGGGAGGACTGCTTGAGGCTAGAAGTTCAATTGTGATTGAGCCATGGCACTCCAGCCTAAGTAAGAGAGAGAGAGAGACCTTGTTTCAAAAAAAGAAAAAAAAAGAGGAAAAGAAAACAGAGGAAACACTTCAAGACATTGGTCTAGGCAAAGATTTTATGGCAAAGACCTCAAAAGCATAGGCAGCAAAACCAAAAATAGACAAATGGGACTATATTAAACTAAAAAACTTCTGCACAGCAAAGGAAACAATAGAGTGAAGAGAAAATCTTTTGAATGGGATTAAATACTTGTAAACTATTTATCCAAAAAGGGGCTAATATTTAGAATACACGAGGAACTCGAACAGCTCAACAGTAAAAAATCAAAAACCATCTCCCCCCACCCCAATAATCCCATTTAAAAGTGAGCAAAGGACATGAACAGAAATTTCTTGAAAGAAAATATATGAACGGTCAATAGGTGTATGAAAAATGTTCAACATCATAAAAATGCTAATCAGGGAAATGCAAATTAATATCACAATGAGATATTATCTTACCTCAGAATGGCTACCATCAAAAAGACAAAGACCAAAGGCCAAAGAGCGTGGATCACTTGAGTCCAGGAGTTGGAGATCAGCCTGGCCAACATGGCAAAACCCTGTCTCTACTGAAAATACAAAAAATATTAGCCGGGCGTGGTGGGCACATGCCTATAGTCCCAGCTACTTGGGAGGCTGAGGTACAAGAATCACTTGAACCCAAGAAGTAGAGGTTGCAGTGAGCCGAGATTGTGCCACTGCACTCCAGCCTGGGTGACAGAGTAAGACTTGGTCTCAAAAAAAAAAAAAAAATGGCGGGGTGGGGTGGCTCATGCTTGTAATCCTAGCACTTTAGAAGGCTGAAGTGGGCAGATTGCCTTAGCTCAGGAGTTCAAGACCAGCCTGGGCAACACGGTGAAACTGTCTCTGCTAAAATACAAAAAATTCACTGGGTGTGGCAGCATGCCCCTATTGTTCCAGCTACTTAGCATGCAGAGGCAGAAGAATTGCTTGTATCTGGGAGGCAGAGGTTGTGGTGAGTGGAGATCATACCACTGCACTCCAGACTGGGTGACAGAGCAAGACTCCACCTCCAAAAAAAAAAAAAAAATTAAAAAAATGTTTTAATATTCCACAGGAGAGTAGAGTGACTATCATTAGTAATGTATTGTATATTTCTAAGTAGTTAGAAGAAAGGACTTGGAATGTTCCCAACACATGTAAATGATAAATACTCAGCCTAGTGTGGTGGCTCACATCTGTAATTCTAGCACTTTGGAAGGCCAAGGCAGGAGGATCACTTAAGGCCAGGAATTCAAGACCAGCCTGGGCAACAAAGCAAGACTCTGTCTCTACAGAAATAAAAATAGGCATAGTGGTGCATGCTTGTAGTCTCAGCTACTTAGGAAGCTGAAGTGGGAGAATTACTTGAGCCTGGGAGGTCAAGGCTGCAGTGAGCCATGATTGCGACACTGCACTCCAGCCTGGGCAAATGAAATCCTGTCTCACAAAAAGAATAAATAAACAAATAGTAAACACTCAAGGTGATGGAAACCCAAAATACCCTGACTTGAACACTGCACAATCTATTCATGTAACAAAATGTCATATGTACTCCATAATGTGCAAATATTATATATCAGTTAAAAAAGAATAAGGTTAAGAAAGAACAAATGTAGAGAAAATGCTTAATTGTGCAATACTACTCTGACATAAAGTTGTTGTTATTGAGAGCATTTTTACCATCAGAAAATGTTTTGAATGTCAGAAACAGTCAAGGAAAAGACTGTGAATAGAGAAGACTAGAACAAGAACTGAACCTTGAGTCTCTTTGTTTGGGGGAAGGTGAAGAGAAGAAGGAAAAGAAATGTGTCCAGTTCAAGCTTAAATGAACCACAACAACAAAATAGCAAGAGAGAGGAGGTGCAGTCAGGGATAGGTTCCTAAAGATGAGGAAAGTTGCCAAATCTCCCAAACATATATTCCAAGGGGCTGAAACCATATTGCAGGAATTTACAAAAGAGTGAATAAAGAGGGAAAAGAACTCACCTCCCCACCACTTACCACCCTTTTTTTTTTTTTTTCCTTTATTTTACCATTCTTGATATTGAATTACCACCCTTTTAAAAAGATTTTGGCATTGAAAAGCCTGGGATGAAAAAGATAATAACAGTTCAATGCTTCTTGGGGCTCTGCACTTTGGAAATGATCTTCATTGCATATCCTTATTGCTTCTCAAACTACTTCTTGCTAAATTTCCTATTATTTTTCCTGTTGCATTTATCTGGTTTTGTAATCCCTTTGAAGTACAGAGGTTTCAGAGACAAAGCTTTCCTGGGAAGATTCAGTGTTTTGGGGTGTGTGAATTGATGTGTTTGGAATTAGACCTTTCTCATTTGTATCACATGTGTACTTACGGTTCTCACACAACAGTATGTTTTTGGTCATTTTCAGTACATTTTGCATTTGCTCCAGAGCTGATGTGGGAAGTATTTCTTCTTCTCTGTGCCTCCTGGGTTCAAGCAATTCTCCTGCCTCAGCCTCCTGAGTAGCTGGAATTACAGGCATGCACCACCACGCCTGGCTAATTTTTTGTATTTTTAGTAGAGACAGGGTTTTAGTATGTTGGTCAGGCTGGTCTCAAACTCCTGACCTCAGAGGATCTGCCTGTCTCGGCCTCCCAAAGTGCCAGGATTACAGGCATGAACCACTGCACCTCGCCTTCTTTTTTTTTGTTTTAGTTTTTGTGGGTACAGTATTAGGTTTATATATTTATGGGGGGGGTACATGAGTTATTTTGATATAGGCATGCAATGCATAATAATCACATCATAGAAAATGGGGGACCCATCCTCTCGATTGGATTGTTTATAACCCCTTTGTGATGTAAACAATCCAATTCATACTTTCAATTTTTTTTGTACCCAGGCTAGAGTGCAGCAGCGTGATCTCTGCTCACTGCAGCTTCAACCTCCTCACTGCAGCTTCAACCTCTTGGGCTCAAGTGATCCTCCCATCTCAGCCTTTCAAGTAGCTGGGACCACAGGCATGTGCCATCATGCCTGGATAATGTTTTTTTTTGCAGAGATGGGGTTTTGCCATGTTTCCCAGGCTGGTCTTGAACTCTTGGGCTTAAGTGATCCTCCTGTCTCAGCCTCCCAGAGTGCCGGGATTGCAGGCATGAGCCACTGTGCCTTGTCCTAAAAATCTTTTATATTTTCTATTTTTTGCTTTCCATGCTAGACTCATCATAGGCTTGCAATTCCTTTGTATGTACCCACCAGGCCTTGAGCCAAATCCAGTTTCTCACCATTCCTCTGAATATCCCATGCTCTTATTCCTCTGAGCCTCTGCACATGCTTTTACACTTGCTCAGTATGTCCTTTCTGGGCTTGTTCCATTTGACAAGCTCTTTCTTATTCTTTTTTTTTTTTAATTGTACTTTAAGTTCTGGGGGACATGTGCAGATCTTGCAGGATTGTTGCATAGGTACACACATGCCATGGTGATTTGCTCTCTCCAGGCATTTCTCCCAATGTTATCCCTCCCCAATCTCCCCACCACCTGCTGTCCCTCCCCTAGCCCCCATTCCCCAGCAGACCCCAATGTGTGACATTCCCCTCCCTGTGCCCACGTGTTCTCATTGTTCAATATCCGTCTGTGAATAAGACCATGCGGTGTTTGATTTTCTGTTTTTGTGTCAGTTTGCTGAGAATGATGGTTTCCAAATTCATCCATGTCCCTACAAAGGACATGAACTCATCATTTTTATGGCTGCATAGTATTCTGTGGTGTATATGTGCCACATTTTTTTTGGCCAGTATATCATTGATGGGCATTGGGGTTGGTTCCAGGTCTTTGCTATTGTAAACAGTGCCACAATGAACATACATGTGCATGTGTCTTTATAATAGAACGATTTATAATTCTTTGGGTATATACCCAGTAATGGGATTGCTGGGTCAAATGGAATTTCTATTTCTAGATCCTTAATCTTTAAGAAAACTGAAGGATGACTTTCTCTGGGAAGCCTTCTCTGACTCCTTCAAACAAGGTTTTTACTGGTGGCTAGTAAAAGGTTGAGTATCCCTTATCCAAAATGCTGGGAATCAGAAGTGTTTTGGATTTTGGAAAATTTTTTTGAGTATTTGCATTATACTTACTGGTTGAGCATCCCTAATAACTACTCTTGATATAAGCATCATGTCTTTGCTCCAGGCTATAATAAGGGGGAAGGAAAAAGTACAGTTTCATCAAGAAAGCAATAGTATTCCCAGAAATTCCATGTAGCAATTCCCACTTGCATCTTTTTACTAGCACTATGTTACATGGATTCTCCTAGATGCAAGGAATATTGCCAGATCGGGGTTCTTTCAGTCATGAACAAGAGAAAAATTGATATTGGGTAAACAATTAGTATTATCTAGGGCCAGGTGTGGTGGCTCACGCCTGTAATCCCAGCACTTTGGGAGGCTGAGGCGGGCGGACCACCTGAGGTCGGGAGTTTGAGACCAGCCTGACCAACATGGTGAAACTCTGTCTCTACTAAAAATACATAATTAGTTGGGCGTGGTGACGCATGCCTGTAATCCCAGCTACTCCGGAGGCTGAGGCGGAGAATCGCTTGAACCTGGGAAGCAGAGGTTGCGGCGAGCCAAGATCGTGCCATTGCACTTCAGCCTGGGCAACAAGAACGAAACTCTGTTTCGAAAAATAAAAAGTATTGTCTAATCTGCTTACTTTTTAGTAGATGGGTTCCAGGCCATAGACTCAGTTTTTGTCCAAGAAGTGTAAGTCACTGGAGGATTATCTCCAGAATTTTTTGGGTGATTCTGCCTTATAAAACTGTAGCTCTTTAACCATAAATATAATACAACCTATATTTCTGTCCATCCACATATTAGTATCAAGTGAGGTGAAACCCACATTTCTGTCCAGTCATATTCTTGGGGGCTTGGCTCAAGCCTTTTTTAGAACTACACATGAAATGTCTCTAAAGAGGAAGCAAAAAGATGCAACCCTTGCTAGTGAGTTGTCAGTCACCACAAGCCCAAAAGTCATGTGCCATGCTACAGCAAACTAACCCTAGCTACCTCACGATCAAGTGCTCTCTCATGGCACACACTAACCCTTGGTACCCCAAAAAGTAAAGAGATCAGAGAGATCAAAGGCAAAAGAGAGCAGAGCTCAGACCTGAGAGAGATTTATTTACAACTCTATTTTTTCTGTTTGTTTTAGATAGGGTCTCCCTGTGTTGCCAAGCCTGGATTACGGTATTGCAATCATGGCTCACTGTAGCCTTGATCTCCTGGGCTCAAGAGATCTTCCCATCTCAGCCTCTTAAGTAGCTGGGACCACAAGTGCACACCACCACACCCAGCTAATTTTCATATTTTTTTGTAGAGATGGGTTCCACCGTGTGGCCCAGGCTATTGCAAACTCCTGGGCTCAAGCAGTCTACCTGCCTCGGCCTCCCAAAGTGTTGGTATTACAGCCGTGAGCCGACATACCCATCTTCACAACTCTTTAGACTCCATGAGAAGATAGATTCTCCTCCAGAAAGGGATTAGCAGAGCCTTTTTGTGTTCCTCCAAGGGTCTCAGGGTCTTCAGCAGTCTCCTTCAGGTCCCTTTGTGGCTGTCAGGATGTGTCGAAGGACAAAATAACAATAAATTTAAAGATTTAAATTGTCTTTATTGTTATTCTAGAGTCCAGCAACACTTCATTTCCCAAAATAGAATAAGTGTACCAATGAGCTGAGCAGAAGAATTTTGCTTTACAGACAGAGAAGGGCTTAAGAAAGTAGAAGCAAAGACCTGAGAGTGTATTGTTAGCCCTTTCAAAGTTCTTATAACACAAAGGCAGTGTATAAAACAACAGAAAAGTAACTGATTTGTTAACATCAACTTACTTCAGCCTACTTTTTTTTTTTTTTTTTTTTTTTTTTTTAAGACGGGGTTTCACCATATTGGTCAGGCTAGTTTTTTTGAACTCCCGACCTCAGGTGATCCACCCACCTTGGCCTCCAAAGTGCTTGGATTACAGGCGTGAGCCACCACGCCCGGCTTCAGGCTACTTCTTTTGTGTAGGAGTTAAAGAGAAGGGACCTTAATTCTCATACCAATTGAAGATTGAAGATGACCAGTTTGGGTGATTGGGTGTAATCTCTCTTTCCTGATTTCTTGGAAGGTCAGATAACAACTTAGTGGAATGACTACTTAGTAGAACTTTAGCACGGTAACTCCGTTTTCATTTTTTTTTTTTTTTTGAATTGGAGTTTTGCTCTTGTTGCCCAGGCTGGAGTGCAATTGCGCTGTCTTGGCTCACTGCAATCTCTGCCTCCTGGGTTCAAGCGATTCTCCTGCGTCAGCCTCCCAAGTAACTAGGATTACAGGCATATGCCACCATGCCTGGCTAATTTTTTGTATTTTTAGTGGAGTTGGGGGTTTCTCCATGCTGGTCAGGCTGGTCTGGAACTCCCGACCTCAGGTGATCTGCCCGCCTCTGCCTCCCAAAGTGCTGGGATTACAGGTGTGAGCCACTATGCCTGGCAACTCCGTTTTCATTTTTAGTCTTGTTTGTTGACGCCCAGTGCAGGAACTCAGTCCAAAACTATGACCTCCTATAATTTTTGTTTAGAAGCATTTTGGTAAATTTTGTCATATATACTTGAAAAAAATAAATGCCTGCCTTTGATGAGGAAGGGTTGTATAAAGCATGCCAATTTTGTTATTGAAATGTCCCATATCCTTACTAATTTCTTATCTTCTTGAGCTTTCAGTTTTTTGTTTTTTGTTTTTTTTTAACTGAAGTGCAGTGGTGTGATCTTGGCTCACTGCAACCTCCACCTCCCGGGTTCAAGTGATTTTTCTGCCTCAGCCTCCTGAGTAGCTGGGACTACAAGTACACACCACCACGTCCGGCTAATTTTTGTATTCATAGTAGAGACAGGGTTTCACCATATTGGTCAGGCTGGTCTCAAACTCCTGACCTTGTGATCCACCCGCCTTGGCCTCCCAAAGGTCTGGGATTACAGGAGTGAGCCACCGCGCCCAGCAAGCATTCAGTTTTTAAGAGATGTGTTAAAATGTCTCATAAAGATCATGGATTTAGGGCTGGACGCAGTGGCTCATGTCTGTAATCTTAGCACTTTGGGAGGCCGAAGCAGACAGACGGCTTGAGCCTAGGAGTTTGAGATCAGCCTGGGCAACATTGTGAAACCTTATCTCTACAAAAAATACAAAAATTAGCTGGGCATGGTGGTGCACACCTGTGGTCCTGGCTACTTAAGTGGCTGAGGTGGGAGGATTGCTTGATCCCAGGAGTGGGAGGCTGCAGTGAGCTCAGGTCACACCACTGCACTCAAGCATAGGTGACAGAACAAGATCCTGTTTTTAAAAAATAAAAATAAAGAACATAGATTTGTCACATTTGCCTTACATTGTCAGTTTTTGTTTTCTATATTACAAGACCATGTTGTTAGATACATGCAAGATCATGATTACTATTCCTTGATAGAATAATTTTTTTCACCCAAATCTCATCTTGAATGATAGAATAATTTTTATGCAGTTTTCACACAGTGTTTTTTTTCTTAAATCAGTTGGTCTGAACGTATGAGACTCAATATTCTTTGCATAGTTTGTTTTCAAATTGTGTCTTTGCCAATTACTACATGTATGATCTTGAGAAATATTTAATCTCTTTGCCTCAGTTTCCATGGCTGCAAAGTGAGGTTATTAGTAATATTTGCCTCACAGGATTATTTTGAAGATTAAATAAGTAAATATGTATAAAGCAGTTACACAGCAGTATGTAGCAAATGCTATAAATGTTAGCTATGTCATTGCTATTTTATAACTGTGTGTGTTGTTTGGGGCATCTTTTTTAAACTTTTATTTATTTATTTATTTTTATTTTTTGAGATGGAGTCTCACTCTGTAGCCCAGGCTGGAGTGCAGTGGCGCTATCTTGGCTCACTGCAGCCTCCGACTCCCAGGTCCCGGTTCAAGCAATTCTCCTACCACAGCCTCCAAAGTAGCTGGGATTACAGGCATGAGCAACCATGCCCAGCTAATTTTTGTATTTTTTAGTAGAGATGGGGTTTCACCATGTTGGCCAGTCTGGTCTTGAGCTCCTGATCTCGCGATCCGCCTGCCTCAGCCTCCCAAAATGCCGAGATTACAGGCATAAGCCACCTCACCCGGCCTAAACTTTTATTTTTATAGGTACACAGTAGGTGTATATATTTATGGGGTGCATGAGATACTTTGATACAGTCATAAAATTTGTAATAATCACATCAGGGTAAATGGGATATCCATCACCTCAAGCATTTATCATTTCTTTGTATTGCAAACATTCCAGTTATAAGTTATTTTAAAATGTACAATTAAATTATTGTTGAGTGTAATCACCCAGTTGTACTAGATCTTCTTCATTCTAACTATATTTTTGTACTCATTAACTGCCCCTAATCCTCCACGCCCTGCACTACCCTTCCCAGCCTCTGTTAACCGTCATTCTACTGTATCTCCAGGAGTTCAATTGTTTTAATTTTTAGCTCCCACAAATAAATGAGAACATGTGAAGTTTGTCTTTCTATGTCTGGCTTATTTCACTGAACATAGTGTCCTCAAGTTCCATCCACGTTGTTGCAAATGAGAGGTTCTCATCCTTTCTTATGGCTGAATAGTACTCCATTGTGTGTATATACCACATTTTCTTTATCCATTTGTTTGCTGATGGACACTTAGGTTGCATCCAAATCTTGGCTGTTGTGAATAGTGCTGCAGTAAATATGGGAGTGCAGCTATTGTTTGACACACTGACTTCCTTCTCTAGGTATATACCCAGCAGTGGGATTGCTGGATCATATGGTAGCTCTATTCTTAGTTTTTTGAGGAACCTCCAAACTAGTCTCCATAGTGGCTACACTACTTTACATTCCTACCAACAGTGCACAAGTCTTCCCCTTTCTCCACATCTTTGCAATAATAATTTTTTTTGAGATGGAGTCTTGCTCTGTTGCTTGTCTCACTCTGTTGCTCAGGCTGGAGTGCAGTGATGTGGTCTTGGCTCACTGCAACTTCTGCCTCCCAGGTTCAAGCGATTCTTGTGCTTCAGCCTCCCAAGTAGCTGGAATTACATACATGTGTCACCAAGCCCAGCTAATTTTTGTATTTTTTGTAGAGATGAGGTTTCACCATGTTGGCCAGGCTGGTCTCAAACTCCCGACCTCAGGTGATTCACCTACCTTGGCCTCCCAAAGTGCTGGAATTACAGGCTTGAGCCACCATGCCTGGCCTGCAAGAATTCAAGCCCTTCTTTTGGATAAAAGCCATTTTAACTAGGGTGAGATGATATCTCATTGTAGTTTTGATTTGCATTTCTATGATGATCAGTGATGTTGAACACCTTTAAATGTACCTGTTTGCCATTTTTCTTCTTTTGAGAAATGTCTGTTGAGATCTTTTGCCTTTTTTTTTTTACCGAAAACTAGTTTTATTTTAAAATTAAGTGCATAGCACTCATCTAATTCCACTGGCGTAGACTTTAGCACCATACTTGCTATTTGCAATTAATGTCATAACACAGATATATTTTGGTTTGCAGTCTATACTTGAGTAGGGTTTATTTAGTGGACTTTGGTAAAGCCCTTCATACATATTAATCTCTTCACAGTACACATTTAATGATGGTCCAGTAATCTCAAAAAAAAAAAAAAGCCTAAAGACTAATCAATAAATTAAAACAAAACCCACACAGTGCTCCCCCACCCCCGCAAATCTAGCAGTTGTGAGTTGTATTTATATTGAAATCTAATGTTTTAAAAATAGTTCTGATTTTCCAACTACCCTATCCCACCTCGGGTATGCAGAAGTAGTAATCAATTATTTTATTCTACCCCCCAAAAAGATGATTGATCCAGTGTTCTTTAGCTTTTTAAAATAGAAATTGGGAAAGTGTTATTAATAAACTTTTTAAAAAGGGATATTATTCTATAACAAGAATGGCATACAAACCAATCAATAAAAGTATTTGACAGACATTAAGTTACCACAGGCAATGGTTGTTGTTTCAAGTTGGGATCTCTATCCCAGTATCTTACATTCATAGCATTATTGAGGTAGTTAAATTACTGAAAATTGGACTCCAGTTTGCTGGGTTCTGAATGTGAATGTGAAAGATACATGCTCTTTTGAGTCCACTTTCCCCTAAACAATTCAAGTTTTCTTGACGTAAGAACTACCAAAATCCAGTTCGCAGCCTTCTTTAAAAAGTGATGATACTTTCAGAAAACTATTTTCATGCTTAAAAACTGCCATGAGTGAGTGTTCTTACCTGAGTGGTTTTTCATTTTATCTACCAGACTAATAAATCCACATCGTGCTCTATGTACTCTAAATATAAGACATTTTCTTTTTAAGGAAAGGACATATCTCCAAGCATTCATGCTGGCAGAAGCCACCTACCCACATCCCCAGGAGCTATCTGGATCAGTCCATCACTGTGTTGAGCCCCTTCCCTTCCTAACAGAGGCCATTGGCTTTTGCTTATTTTTAAAATCCGATTGTATTTTTTTTTTTCCTGTAGAGTTGTTTGAGCTCCTTATATATTCTGGCTATTAATCCTTTGTCAGATGGATAGTTTGCAAATACTTTCTCCCATTCTGTGGGTTGACTCTTTGCTTTGTTGATTGTTTCATTTGCTGTGCAGAAGCTTTTTAACTGGATGTGATCCCATATGTTCATTTTTGCTGTGGTTGCCTGTGCTTTTGGAGTATTACTCGAGAAATCTTTGCCCAGACCAATCGGAGAGTTTTCCCAATGTTTTCTTGTAGTAGTTTCATAGTTGGAGGTCTTAGATTGAAATCATTAATCCATTTTGATTAGATTTTTGTATATGACTAGAGATAGGAGTCTAGTTTCATTCTTCTGCATATAGCTATACAGTTTTCTCAGCACTATTTATTGAAGAGACTGTCTTTTCCCTAGTGTATGTTCATGCCACTTTTGTTGATAATGAGTTTACTGTAGATTTATAGATTTATTTCTGGGTTCTCTATTCTGTTTCATTGGTCTATGTTTCTGTTTTTGTGCCAATACCATGTTGTTTTGGTTACAATAGCTCTGTGGTATAATTTGAAGTTAAGTAATGTGATTCCTCCAGTTTTTTTCTTTTGCTCAGTATGTCTTTGGTGATTCTGGCTCTTTGAGATTCCATATAACATTTAGTATTATTTGATTATTATGGGAATTTTAAAAATATTGATTCTTCCAGTTCCAATTCATGAACATGGAATATCTTTCCATTTTTTTGTATCTTCTCTAATTTCTTATATCAATGTTTTATAATTTTCATTGTAGAGATCTTTTTTGTTTGTTTATTTTTGAGATAGAGTCTTGCTCTGTTGCCCAGGCTGGAGTATAGTGCCATGACCACAGCTCGCTGCAGCCTCGACTTCCTGGGCTCAAGCAATCCTCCCACCTCAGCTTCCCAACTAGCTGGGACCACAGGCTTAAGCCACCAAGCCCAGTTAATTTTTTTTTTTTTTTTTTTTTTTTGTACTTTTAGTAGAGATGGTATCTCACTATGTTGCCCAGGCCGGTCTTGAACTCCTGGACTCAAGCAATCCTCCTGCCTTGGTGTCCCAAAGTATTGGGATTATAGGCGTGAACCACTGTGCCTGGCCTTTTAGAGATCTTTTACTTTATTGGTTACCTTGATTTCTAGGTATTTAATTTTATTTGAAGCTATTATAAATTGGCTTACTTTTTTGATTTCTTTTTCAAATTGTTCACTGTTGGCGTATCAACATACAAAAATCGATAGCCTGATTTGTATGTTGCAATTTTTCTGACTTTATCAGTTCTAATAGTTTTTTTTAGTGGAGTCTTTAGGTTTTTTCCAAATATAAGGTCATATCATCTGCAAACAAGAATAATTTGGCTTTTTCCTTTCCGATTTGGATGCCCTTTATTTCTTTCTCTTGTCTGATTGCTCTAGCTAGGATGTCCAGTACTATGTTGAATAACAGTGGTGAAAATGGGCATCCTTTTTGTGTTCCATATCTCAGAGGAAAGGCTTTCAGTTTTTCTCCATTCAGTATGATACTAGCTTTGGGTCTGTCATATATGGCTTTTTGAGCTATGTTCCTTCTATACCTAGTTTTTTCAGGGTTTTTATCATGAAGAGATGTTGAATTTTATCAAATGCTTTTTCAGCATCAATTGAAATGATCATATTGTTTTTTACCCTCATTCTGTTGATATGATGTATCACACTGATTGATTTACATATGTTCAACTATCCTTGCATCCCAGGGATAAATCCTACTTGGTCATAATGAACGATCTTTTTATGAGTTTCACCATTTTGTTAAAATCTCAGTGTGACAGTTTTCAGATGATGGAAAAATAAAAGGAGTGACTTTCAGATGGAGAGCCCTTATTAAAACACAGATGTCTTCTGTAAATAGAGTTAGAAAAATACTGTCAGTGAGCTCTTTGTGTATAAATGTTTCTTTTAACTTACCCATGCAGGATCTGATATGGAAAGCTACTTCTCTTTCATCAGTCAGGAGATTCATTACAACAGAATCATTGATGCACTGAGAAGAGAGTGGGTTCCAAATCTCACTCAGTGATCTAGAAGAGGAGAGGCAGCCAGTGTTCTGCCTCCCTCAATTTTTCCGATTAGGGTTCCTGCGGCTCTGCGTGTTTTGAACGGCCTCTCCATCAAAAACCTTCCCTCTTCTGTCTGGCCACTCTGAAACATTGTTTCTTTGAATTCTAAGATAAGCTGTGATGTCTAACTTGTATTCATAGCTATGATAAACTTCTGGAGCTATTGTCATTTCAAGGAGTTTTTGGTTATTGAAGAGTTTAAATAAGTTGTCATGTTTTCTTTTGGAATTTCCATTTGGTCAAGTATAGTGTACTGAAATAATACTCCTGAATTCCACAGGATAATGACATTTTTGCATAGTAAGTCCCTGTTGTGCAAGATATGAAATGAATTTTTTTTTACCCAGAAAGATCTTTGTGACTTCATTATTTTTCTACTGCCTCATTGATAATTCCTAAGCAGGAAACACATGTATCTCAGTTTCGCTTCTTTGAATCAAACAAAGTTTGATGGTCTTATTTTGCGGCCAATGAGACCACATTTACAGGGTGAAAACAATCTTTTTGCAAGTAAAGCATTATGGTTTATGAAACCTGTGGGGTGTGCATTGAAATGATAAATAATATTTACACATGCACAATAGATTGAGTTCTATAGAGAGTGAATGCTTTTAGAAGTAGACTTTCCAGCTGGGCACAGTGGCTCACGCCTGTAATCCCGGCACTTTGGGAGGCTGAGGTGGGTGGATCACAAGGTCAGGAGTTCAAGACCAGCCTGACCAACATGGTGAAACCCCGTCTCTACTAAAAATACAAAAATTAGCCGGCTGTGGTGGTGTCTGCCTGTAATCTCAACTACTCAGGAGGCTGAGGCAGGAGAATCACTTGAACCTGGGAGGTGGAGGTTGCAGTGAGCCAAGATTGCGCCAGTGCACTCCAGGCTGGGTGACAGAGTAAGACTCTGTCTCAAAAAAAAAAAAAAAAAAAGGAGACTTTCCTCTGTGCATATGGGTAAGTGGTGTGCCCCATGTTTGTTGTATTTAACTTCAGTGTGTTTAAATGATTACGAGGTGCTTTAGGTAGAGTTACTACAATATTAGTTCTAAAAGGTTCATGGACTTCTTTCTATATTTAACATGAAATGTGTTTTTCTTATAGATATATTTTTATGGTACTTGGGGAAGACTTTGAGTATGTGGATTTAGTATCTTATAAAGACAATTTCATTAAGTATTATATAAGGCTCATGCATATATCTTCTTTTTGCACACTTAGAATGCCACAGAAGGGACTTTTTTCTGTTGGTGTCTTAAGACTCACCAAGGTCAGCCATGACCAATCAGCCTAAAAATTTTCCCTCATTTTTTTTTCTAAGGTATCAAAAACAGACATGATTGGCTGGGCATGGTGACTCACACCTGTAATCCCAGCACTTTGGGAGGCCGAGGCAGGAGGATCACCTGAGGTCAAGAGTTCCAGACCAGCCTGGCCAACATGGTGAAACCCTGTCTCTACTAAAAATACAAAAATCAGCCAGTTGCGTTGGCACATGCCTGTAATCCCAGCTACTCAGGAGGCTGAGGCAGGAAAATCACTTGAACCCGGAGACAGAGGGTGCTGCAGTTCAGTCTGGGCGACACAGTGAGACCCTGTCTCAAACAACAACAACAAACCAGACATTATTTATTTGTTTATTTTTTATTTCTTCTAGAAACAAACAAAAATGGGATACATGTGCTGAACGGGCAGTTTTGTGCCATGGTGGTTTGCTGCGCTTATTGACTTACCCTCTATGTTCCCTCCCTTCACCACCCAACAGGCTGTGGCGCATGTTGTTCCCCTCTCTGTGTCCATGTGTTCTCAATGTTCAACTCCCATTTATGAGTGAAAACATGTGGTGATTTCTTTTCTATTCCTGTGTTTGCTGAGGATGATGGCTTCCAGCTTCATTCACATCTCTGCAAAGGATATGATCTCATTCCTTTTTATGGCTGCATGGTATTTCATGGTGTATATCAGACATGATTTCATGAGATGTTATTAACAATGTTTTTCTGGCCAACTCAATGTGAAATAATATTGGTCTTGAGTAGAATAATTCATCTTAATGGAAGTGATACTTTAATGTAATTAGATGTATTTTTCATCTAAAGTGGCATGAAAATATCTTGGCATATTATACATTTGGAGACATTGACCTCATATATAGCTGTTGCCTTTGACTCTCTTTTCTTGTTCTATTTAATATTCTAGGTACGACACCGAGCTTCTGGTCAGGTGATGGCTCTTAAGATGAACACGTTGAGTAGTAACCGGGCAAACATGCTGAAAGAAGTACAGCTCATGAATAGACTCTCCCATCCCAACATCCTTAGGTAATGGCTTTTCGTTCCTTCTGATAAGTGAGAAAACTGAAACTTTGGAGGCTCGCTACACTAGCACTAATAGCAAAAAAAGGAGGGATTCAGGATTTATCATGCTGAATCTGTCTTGTTGGGGTTTAGCATACTTTAGTTTGTTTTCTACCTATTGAGAATTTATTGGTAATTAACTGCATTTAATAAAGAAACTTTCTCTGTCTCTTAAGTTGCTTTACTCTCATTTGAACATTAGTAGTGCTCATTAGAACAGTTGTTTTCTTTTCTTTTTTTTTTTTTTTAAGATGGAGTCTCACACTGTCGCCCAGGCTATAGTGCAGTGGCACAATCTTGGCTCACTGCAATTTCCACCTCCTGGGTTCAAGCAATTCTCCTGTCTCAGTCTCCTGAGTAGGTGGGACTACAGGCGTGCACCGTCATGCCCAGCTAATTTTTTTGTGTTTTTAGTAGAGATGGGGTTTCACTGTATTGGTCAGGATGGTTTCGATCTCCTGAACTTGTGATCTGCCCACCTCAGCCTCCCAAAGTGTTGGGATTACAGGTGTGAGCCACCGTGCCCGGCTGAGAACAGTTGTTTTCTATTGCTGATTGGTAACTTATCAAAGAGGAAAGATTGGTCTTTATGTGGTTATTTAATTTTCCTGATTGCTTTATGGGAAATTGTAATTATATCAATAAGTGACAATAAAAGTAAAATTACGCCCTCAAGTTATCGATCCTTAACTTTTAGCACTCACTTGAGGAGACTCATTTTGCCTTTGAGAATTATTTTTTGAGATAAGGTCTCACTCTGTCACCCAGGTGGGAGTACGGTGATCATGGTTCACTGCAGCCTCGACCTCCTGGGCTCAACTGATCTTCCCCCACTCAGACTCCAGTGCAGCTGGAACTACATGTGTGCTACCACATCCAGCTAACTTTCGCATGTTTTGTAGAGTCAAAGTTCCACCACGTTGCCCAGGCTGGTCTCAAATTCCTGGGCTCAAGCAATTTGCCCTCCTCAGCCTCCCAAAGTGGAGAATTGTTTTTGTAAGTTTATATAATTCGCTTTTTAATAATCTGTATCTGAATCTTTCTTGCTTTAATTATTTTGATATTTTAGTCAGGCAAGTATATTTTCTTTTTAAAAAAATTTTTATTTGGTTAGGCATGGTGGCTCATGCCTATAATATCAGCACTTTAGGGAGGGTAAGGTGAGTGGATCTCTTGAGCCCAGGAGTTCAAGACCAGCCTGGGTAACATGATAAACCCCATCTCCACAAAACAACAACAACAAAAACAACCAAAAAAAATTAACCAGGTATGGTGGCATGTGCCTGTAGTTTCAGCTACTCTGGAGGCTGAGGTGGGAGGATCTCTTGAGCCCATGAGTTTGCAGCTGCATTGAGCCATGGTGGCAGCACTGCACTCCAGTCTGAATGACAGAAGGAGACCCTGTCTCCAAATAAATATATATTTTATTTAAAAAAAATTTTTTTTTATGCCATCTTAACTAGAGCCCATATATATATATAATTTTTTTTTTATTATTTAAATAAGACAAGGTCTCACTATGTCGCTCAGGCTGGGATTACAGGTGTAATCCACCACACCTGGCCAAGTATATTTTCAAATGAGACCAAATAAGACAATTTAATTAATTCAATGTATATTTAGTTAGGGTTTATGTGCAGGACGCTTTGGAAAGTTTAAAGTGCCATTTACTTAGGGTTTTTTATTGCTAATTTGTATATGTTCTCTAGAGAGAATGCATATGGCTTAAGGATGACTTACATGTTTGGTCAATGGTATTTAATTATGGAATTAAATTACACTGTTTACTTGAAACTTTCAATGTTTACATAGAATTTTTGGCTTCCTGGTCTACTACAAATATATTCCGCTAGTATTTTTATTGCAATGACTTTCTTTCAAATGTGTGTCAGATTAACCCTTTTTTTCTGAGACAGAGTTTCGCTCTTGTCACCCAGCATGGAGTGCAATGGTGCGATCTTGGCTCACTGCAGTCTCCACCTCCCGAGTTCAAGCCTCCCAAGTATCTGGGATTACAGGCGCCTGCCACCACACCTAGCTAATTTTTGTATTTTTTTAAAGATGGGGCTTCACCATGTTGGCCAGGCTGGTCTCAAACTCCTGACCTCAGATGATCCACCCATGTCGGCCTCTCAAAGTGCTGGGATTACAGGAGTGAGCCACTGTGCCCGGCCAGATTAACACATTTTTTGAGCATCTACTATATGTCTGGTAATATATTCAGACATCAGAAAGGTATCGAGGTATATATAAAATGGAGTATCTGCTAGCAAGGAATTTATACTTTACTTGCTCTACTTGGGGACTTACATTGATGGAAAGAGAACTAATAAATTAACAAAGACACCACCATTTGAGTAGAATAAACTCTAAGTGCTATAGGAGTTCAAATTGAGTGAGGGGTCATATTAACTTGGAAGAGTCAGGTAAGCCTTCTAAGAGGAGGGGACTTGAACTGGACTTTGAATTTTTAAAAAAATTACTTTTGATTTTTGTGGTTACATAGTAGGTATACATACCTATGGATTACATAAGATGTTTTGATGCAGGCATGTAGTGCATAATAATGAACCCTGAATTTTAGTAGGATTTTAGAAGATAGGGGAGGAATTCAGAGCAAATAGTGATATAGAAAGCACAGATATAAAAATGCAAAGCTTTTTGAAGAGTCAGTGAATAAAAACTCATTTGGCTAATAATGATAATAATCATAATGACCTTTTATTGAAGGCTTGTTGTATACTGTGTATGTTACTTATTTAAAGATTTAATCTTCACACTCATTCTCCATTGAGGCCAAGAGATTATGTATGGGCCAAAGTCTCCTCTAAGGCTTCGGTTCTTTCCACCAGGATTCTCTTAGAAGAGCTGAGGATTTGATAGGATAGTATTGGTAGATAAAGGTGGAAAAGTAGAATTGGGTCAAATTAGCCAGAAATGCTTTGCATAAATCCAAAGTTGTAGTTTATGATCTGTGATTGGATTCTGAGCAGGAACTAGAATGATAAGGTAATTGATAACAAGATGCAGAATGGTTTAGTGTTAGGGAGACTGGTAGCAAAGAGATCAGTTAAGGGGCCTCTACTATGTTTGAGAGTGAGGTAGATGAGGCTTGATTTGATATTCTGCTTAGGAATTTTTAAGATGATTATATTTTAAGTAATATAATCATCTAGCTTAAAAAGTCATATTTTATTTTTTTATTATTACAGAAGTGATATATGATTGCAATGAAAGCATTTAGAAAATAGAATTAGTAAGAACAGCAAAACAAAACTAGCTTTCAATATCAGCATGTAGGGCTAAAACTAGTATTAGCATTTTGACATCTTTCCTGCCAATCTTTTTATTCTACCATTCCTTTTCTCATTCTCTTCACTGTGAACTGAGCTAGGAAATGCATGGAAGGTTGACTTTAAATTCATTTTATTCCATTACAGCAAAATTTTTAGATATAGTTGTAATATAATAAAAGTGGTATAGTATAACCTGAAACTGTAAAACTGCTAAAAGAAAACATAATGGAAAAATCTCCATGAGTGTGGTCTAGACAATAAGTTTTTAGATGTGCACAAGCAACAAAAGCAAAAATAGACAAATGGGATTGCATCAAACTAAAAGCCTCTGCGCAGCAAAGGAAACGATAAAGAGGCAACACTTAGAGTGGAAGAAAATATTTGCAAATCATACATCTAATGAGGGGCTAATATCCAAAATGTACGAGTAACTCAAACACTTCAATAACAAGAAAACCCAATTTTTAAAATGAGCAAAAGACCTGAATAGATATTTCTCAGTAGAAGACATAAAGATGACCAACAGGTTCATGAAAAAATACTCAACATCCTTAATAATTAGGGAAATGAAAATTGCAACCACAATGAGATATCACTTCTGGTGAGATGTGGTGACTCACACCTAGGTGGGAGGATTGTTTGAGCCTAAGACCAGCCTGGGCACCATAGTGAGACCCTGTCTCTATAAAATGTTTTTTTTAAATACCACCACTTCTGGCTGGGTGCAGTGGCTCATGCCTGTAATCCAAGCACTTTGGAGGCCAACGCGAGCGGACCACCTGAGGTCGGGAGTTCAAGACAAGGCTGACCAACATGGTGAAACCCTGTCTTTAAAAAAAAAAATACCACCACTTCACACCTGTTTGAATGGCTGTTATCAAAATGATGAAAGATAAGTGTTTGCAAGGGAACCCTTGCACACTGTTGGCTGGAGTGTAAATTAGTACAGCCATTATAGAAAACCATACGAAGTTTCTCAAAAACCGAAGAATAGAACACTTTATGATCCAGCAATCCCACTTCTGGAGATATATCAGAAGGAATTGAAATCAGTATGTCAAAGAGGTATCGGCACTCCCATGTTCATTGCAGCATTATTCACAATAGCCAAGATATGGAATCAACCCAAGTGTCCAGCAACCAATGAATTGATAAGATGTGGTATATATACACAATAGAGTACTATATGGCCTTTAAAAAGAATGCAATACTTGGCTGGGCATGGTCGTTCATGGATGTAATCCTCGCACTTTGGGACGCCCAGTGGGGGCAGCACTTGAGCCCAGGAGTTTGAGACCAGCCTGGGCAACAAAGTGAGACCCTGTCTCTACAAAAAATTTAATTAAGAAAAAGCAGGAGGCCAGACAAGGTGGCTCATGCCTGTAATCCCAGCACCTTGGGAGGCCGAGGAGGGTGAATCACCAGAGGTCAGGAGTTCAAGACCAGCCTGGTCAACATGGTGAAACCTTGTCTCTAATAAAAATACAAAAATTAGCCAGATATAGTGGCAGGCGCCTATAATCCCAGCTACTAGGGAGGCTGAGGCAGGAGAATCACTTGAACTGGGGAGGCGGAGGTTGTAGTGAGCTGAGCTGAGATTGCAGCATTGCACTCCAGCCTGGGCAACAAGAGTGAAACTCTGTCTCAAAAAAAAAAAAAAAAAAGAAGGAAATACTGTCATTTGGAACAACTAGGATGAAATGAACCTGCAGGATGTTATACTAAATGAAATAAGCCAGACACAGAAAGACAAATAACCCATGATCTAATTTTATGTGTGAAATCTAAAAAAGTCAATCTCGTGGAAGTAGAGAGTAGAATGGTCATTACCAGAGGATAGGGGTGAGTGGGGTGGGATGGAGGAGGAAATGGGGAGATGTTGGTCAGAGACACAAAGTTTCAGTTACATAGAAGGAATACATTTCTGAAATCTGTTGCACAGCATAGTGACTATAGTTAATAATAATGTATATATTTTTTAAAAATCCAGAAAAAATAGAACTGTTATATGATCTAGCAATGGGAATAAATTTCAAATATCTTACCACAAAAAATGACATGGGGTAATAGATATGTTAATTAGCTTGATTTAATCATTCTACACTGTATACATTTATGTATACATTTATGTTTAATCTATTTTTAAAAGTAGTATAGTATGATTAAAAATGATTATAGCTCATACCTATAATCCTAGCACTATGGAAGGCCAAGGTGGACAGATCTCTTGAGCTCACAAGTTCAAGACCAGCCTGGGCAACATGGTGCAACCATGTTTTCTTTTGTATTTTTTGTAGAAAAAATGTTTTCTCTACAAAAAAATACAAAAATTAGCTGGGCATCATGGTATGCGCCTGTAGCCGCAGCTGCTTTAGAGGCTGAGTTGGGAGGATGGCTTGAGCCTAGGAGGCAGAACCTGTAGTGAGCCGAGATCACACCACTGCATTCCAGCCTGGGTGACAGAACCAGAGCTTGTCTCAAGAAAAAAAAGTGGGGGGAGATGGGACTCTAGATTAGGGGTATCTAATCTTTTGGGTTCCCTGGGCCATATTGGAAGAAGAATTGTCTTGGGTCACATATAAAATGCTCTAACACTAACAATAGCTGATGAGCCAAACAAACAAACTATTGGGGAAAAAATCTCATAATGTTTTAAGAAAGTTTATGAATTTGTGTTGTGCAACATTCAAAGCCATTCTGGGCTGTATGTGGCCCGTGGGCCGCAGGTTGGACAAGCTTGCTCTAGATTCTAGATCAAACTGTCTGGATTCAAATCCTGGATCTTAGGAAAGTTTAATTAACCTCTTTGAGGCTTAGTTTTCCCATCTATAAAATGAGGGTAATGACAATAAATATTTTATGGAGTTGTTACTGAAGATTAATTAAATTAGTACATGTAAATCACTTAGAATAGTACCTGGTGTGTGGTAAGTGCTCAGTAAATGCTAGCTATTATTATTAGTTTCTTTTCCTCTTTTTGCTTATTTCAGTGGCCTATTATAGCCTATCTTTTTTTGTTGTTATTTAGTTTTTATTTCATAATCATAAATTTAACTCTGCAATCCAGTTAGGCATGGAAGGGACAAGGAAAACATGGAACCCGAAGGGAACTGCAACAAAAGCACAAAGATTCTAGGATACTGTGAGCAAATGGGGTAGAGGGTGCTCTCCTGAACTGTAAAAGGAATGGTCTGGTGGTTAAGATAAAACACAAGTCAAACTTCCTAGAGTTGTCCAGTCTGCAATGGTGATCTTCTTGCTGGTCTTGCCATTCCTGGACCCAAAGAGCTCCATGGCCTCCACAATATTCATGCCTTCTTTCACTTTGCCAAAGACCACATGCTTGCCATCCAACCTGACACATAAACTCTGGAATAATTCTGTGAAAGCAGGAACTCTTATAACCAAGTCCTTTCTCTCCAGTGCTCAAAGCACAAAAGTTTTCTGGTGTCTTTGGAACCTTGTCTGCAAACAGCTTAAAGGAGACACAGCCCAAGGGCTTGGCATCGACTGCGATGTTGAAGAACATGGTGGGGTTGACCATGGCTGATAGTACAGGGCTCCCTGCAGCAGCAGCAGTGTCTGCAAAGCACCTATCTTTTTAAAATTCATTTACTCACCAAACACTTGTTGAGTGCCTACTGCTGCTTTTAATACATTCAACAGTTTTCTACTAAAGCAGTGCTGTCCAATAGAACTTCCTGCAGTAATGGAAATGTTCTGTATTTCTGCTGAAGCTAGTGCCTACTGTATTCGATAATGCTGGGCTACCTACATCTTTGCCTTTGTTTTGCTACAGGTACATGTGTTCCAGCCTAGACACATGTAGTGTTGGGATGAGACCAACATTACCACTCCTATTCCATATCTCTCCTTGATATATTTTCTTAGCTTATCTACTTTTGGTCCTATTGCTTAGGAATGATCTTCACCTCCACCTTCATCCCCATTAACTTAAAAGTAATATTCTTTGCTGTCAGCTAAGTTTTCTAGTATATTAAAGGTAGCATTCAGTCTATCTTCATATTCGCAGTAAGCCCACAAATGAGATGATATATATAAAGCCTCTGGCATAGGAACTGTCACACTGCAAGTATAATATATGAGAATGATAATTATTGTTAACCACATGGGTTTGCACTCTGATGGTGACCATTTTTGTTCTGCATAAGCCATCTGTCTCAAATATACTGTGGTTTAAAAGCCTGAAAGTGGATTACTTTTTAAAAGATGCTTCTAATTATTTATATCTTTTATGTTTTTATGTCTTCACTTTCACTATATATTTTGAATACAACAAAGGGAAATTATTCTAACCAGTGGCCTACAGCAAAGTTCTCTTGGCTTTTGTTACCTGGAGGAGTATTAATATAGTAGAAACATTTATTATACTTCCATGGGACTCCTTAAATGTCAAACTAGCATGACTATGTTTCATTCTCAAAGTTCTTAGAATTTGTATTTTCTAAATGCTTTTTAGTTGTCTTAGAAATTTGCTGTTAACACTTATGATTTAAATTTTTTGGTTACTATTTGTTAGTATGGCTCTTATTTTATTTTCAAGCTGTAAACATTATAAGCTCTCTTTTATAGATGCAGAAATATGAATTAGAATTTTCCCCCAAATTGAGATTAGATGTAAATTGGGAAGAATCCATCTCTTGGAATCCTAGGATTACACAGATGTGCCTTCTCAGGTGCCGGCCCCGGGTGGGAGGTTGCTGAGTAGATGAGACTTCTGTTCTCCTCTTGGCTTCATCTAGTCAGAATAGTTCCACTTTTTATCTTTTTTATGTTGAACTTCTGTATAAGAGTTTTGAAGAAAAGTCCTCTTGCTTAAAAGAGAGAGAGAGAGAGAGAGAAATGAAGGAAAGAAAGAAAGAAAGAAGAAAAAGAGTGAATTGAAAATTACTCTGTTAATGCTTTGGAAAGTCTGCTTGGGAAAGAAGACTATCTGCATGATCTGCCAGATGGTAGTCATTTAATCCTCTGGTCATGCCTTGGTTCTCTTCTGCCAGAACTATTGTGTGCCCAGCAGGAATGAGTGAGCTGAACCTTTGTAGTTCTCTCTTTCTTGACCCCAACCTCCCAGTTTCCCTTTTTCCTTTTATTACCCTTCCGCCTAAGATTTTTATTTGGAAGGAAAAGTGTGGGCCTGGTAAGTCTTAGAGGTAGTACTTGTGTAAATTTTCTTCATGTGTATATATTCTGTTTATTTATGGGCCCAGTTAAGACTGGTTGTTTTATCATCAGTTGCTCAAAGTTACCAGTTAAAAAAAAGAACAATAAAGTACTTTGTTGAGTGCAGGGACTGATTGTTTAGGTCTCTTGTGAATAAAGTTGTTTATACCAGGAAGTCTTATGCTCAAGATCTGTAACCCAATTCCATGCCCTGCTCACTTCCACTCCCCAATGGCCTTTCTGAGGAATTATACACCAGGATTTGTTCTCATACCTCCCCCGACCCTGAGACAGGGTCCCACTCTGTCGCCCAGGCCAAGTACAGTGACATGATCTCAGCTCACTGCAACCTCTGCCTCCTAGGCTCAAGCAATCCTTCCACCTCAGCTTCCTGAGTAGCTGGGACTACAGGTGTATGCCACCACACTTGGCTAATTTTGAAATTTGTTTTTTGTAAAGAGAGGTCTCACTATATTGGCCAGGCTGGTCTGAAACTCCTGAGCCCAAGCAGTCCTCCCACCTTTGCCTCCCAAAGTGCTGGAATTACAGGTTTGAGCCACTGCACTGGGCCCCTTTTTTTGTTCTTTATGCCATGAGAAATTTAATATTTCTTTTAGACTCCTCCTTGAATTCACCAACTATGCCTTCAATTCTCCAAATATTTACTTGGAACTACTCAGTCCCTCCCTGTGCTAGGTAATATGGTTAATGCAAGAGAAATAGAGGCTTCTTGTCTCCCAGAGAGTGTCATTAAGTAAACTAGGCCAGGTGCAGTGACTCACACCTATAATTCCAGCACTTTGGGAGGCTGAAATGGGCCGATCACGAGGTCAGGAGTTCGAGACCAGCCTGGTCAATATAGTGAAACTCCATCTCTACTAAAAATACAAAATTTAGCTGGGCGTGGTGGTACATGCCTGTAGTCCCAGCTACTCGGGAGGCTGAGGCAGAAGAATCGGTTGAATCCAGGAGGCAGAGGTTGCAGTGAGCTGAGATTGCGCCACTAGAGAGAGTGAGATTCCATCTCAAAAACAATAACAAAAACCAAAAGAAGTAAACTGTACTATGTAGGAAATAGACTAGCATTAGCTAATGCCATAAGAATATGGCAGGATAGTTTCCCTGTCTCAGTAATTAAGATAGGCATATTTCCTGTTACCTATCCTGAAAAATTCCAGCCATCTTTAGTTATTCAATGTGTTCCTTGCTCTCAATCAGAAGCTGAGCTGTGATTCTAATTATTCAAAGGCTTTTGCGTCTATTTCTTCCCTTATATGTGTGCTGTAATTCAGCCTTCTTCACTTTCACCTGGAGTGAATTATTTTCCGTCTCTTTGCCCTCTTTTTCACTATTCCTGATACACAGTTCTAGTTGTATAGTTTATTTCTTAAAACTTTTTGTGGCTCACATTGGTTTCAGAATTGAGTCAAAAATCTTTTAGACTGACAGTTAAGGTTCAATCTGTTTTCCAGCCTTTTCTTCCACTCTTTCTCTTGTACAATTCAGATGGCTCCACCATTTCCTAATTATATTCTCTAGGACAAGTTATTTAACCTCTGTGCTTTGATTTCCCCTGTTAAATGTGAATGGACCAGATCAGTGGCTAGAAATCACATTGAGGCAGGGCATCATGCCTCACACCTGTAATCCCAGCACTTGGGAGGCTGAGGCAGGAGGATCATTTGAGCCTAGGAGTTCAAGGTTACAGCTGGCTTCTTCCTGCCAGCTGTGCAGACAAAAGCAATTCCCTGAGATCATGGCATTGCAGTAGAGAAAGAGTTTAATTGACTCAAGCCAGCCATGCTGAAGAGGCGGTTATCACTCAAATCAGTCTTCCTGAAAGCCCTCTAGAGGTTAGAGTTTTTATGGACAATGGGCAAGGCTGAGGGAATGGGTGCTGCTGTTTGATTAGGGATGAAATCATGGGAGTGTGGAAAAAGTCCTTGTGCACCTCTATGTAGGGCTACAGCAGGAGTCCTCAACCCCCGGGTTATGGACAGGTACCAGTCTGTGGCCTGTTAAGAACTGGGCTGCACAGCAGGAGATGAGCAGACAAGTGAGCATTACTGCCTGAGCTCTGCTTCCTGTTGAATCAGTGGTAGCATTAGATTTTCAAAGAAGTATTAACCTTGTTGTGAACTTGCATGAGAGGGATCTTGGTTGTGTACCCCTTATGAGAATCAAATGCCTTGATGATCTGAGGTGGAACAGTTTCATCCCAAAAGTATCCCTCCACCTACCCTTTCCCCAAGTCTGTGAAAAAATTGTCTTCCACAAGACCAGTCCCTAGTGCCAAAAAGATTGGGGAATTCTGGGCTACAGGACCAGTTGAGTGATGACTCACCAGTCTGGGTGGGGTCAGTCTAAAAAAACCTCTAAGGAAACAAGTGTTAGGTTCTATAATAGTGATATTATCTATAGGAGCAATTGGTGAAGTCACAAATCTTGTGATCTGTAGCCACATGACTCCTGAACAGTAAGAGATTGTAGAACTATACCTACATTTTAGCAGAATTCTGGCCCCTCTCATAATCCTAACCTTGTGGCCTTTCATTAGTTTTGCAAAGACTGCTTAGTTTTGGGAAGGGCTATTATCATTCTTGCTTTAAGGTTAAACTGTAAACTAAATTCCTCCCAAAGTTAGCTTGGCCTATCCCCAGGAATGACCAAAGACAAACAGCTTTGGAGGTCAGAGGCAAGATAGAGTTAACTATGTCAAATTTATCTTTTGCAAAGGTGGTTTTGGTTGTGCCACTGCACCCCAGACTGGGTAATATAGTGAGACCCTGTATGTAAAAAATAAATAAGAAATCACATTGAATTTAATGTTGAATAATTTTTAAATGATCATGTTTTCAAAATATCTTAAGGATAAGTGAATTTGGATGGGGTGGGTGTGTTCCAGAATAAATGGGAAATGTTTAAAAAAATTTTTTTTTGAGACAGAGTTTCGGTCTTATTGCTCAAGCTGGAGTGCAATGGTACAGTTCCGGCTCACTGCAACCTCTACCTCCCAGGTTCAAGCGATTCTTCTGCCTCAGCCTCCCAAGTAGCTGGGATTAGAGGTGCATGCCACCACACCTGGCTAGTTTTTTGTATTTTTAGTAGAAACAGGGTTTCACCATGTTAGCTAGGCTGCTCTTGAACTCACGACCTCAGGTGATCTGCCTGCCTAGGCCTCCCAAAGTACTGGGATTACAGGTATGAGCCACTGTACCCGGCCTAAAATTTCTTTTTGTATCTGTTGATGATTGAATAAATAAATAAATAAATATATAAGGCTGGGTGTAGTGGCTCACGCCTGTAATCCCAGCACTTTGAGAGGCTGAGGTGGGCAGATCACTTGAGGTTGGGAGTTCGAGACCAACATGGAGAAACCCCATTTCTACTTAAAACGCAAAATTAGCTGGCTGTAGTGGCAGAAACCTGTAATCCCAGCTACTCCAGAGGCTGAGGCGGGAGAATTGCTTGAACACTGGAGGCAGAGTTTGTGGTGAGCCAAGATTGTGCCATTGCACTCCAGCCTGGGCAACATGAGTGAAACTCCATCTCAAATAAATAAATAAAAATAAAGTGGATCTCTTTGATTTTATCATTGTAATCCTGGTGGGTAACTAGGTGAAAGAATCTTAAGAGAGTTCACAAAGCATCTTTTGTAACATATTGGTGAGGTGTTTTTTTTTTTTTTTTTGAGATGGAGTCTTACTCTGTCACCCAGGCTGGAGTACAGTGCTACAATCTCTCTGCTCACTGCAACATCCGCCTCCCAGGTTCTCATGCTTCAGCCTCCCAAATAGCTAGGATTACAGGCATGTGCCACCATACCCAGCTAATTTTTGTGTTTTTAGTAGAGATAGGGTCTTCACCATGTTGTCCAGGCTGGTCTCAAACTCCTGACCTCAAGTGATCTGCCCACCTTGGCCTCCCAAAGTGCTGGGATTACAGGTGTGAGCCACTGCACTTGGCTGAAGATTTTTAATATAAACAATGATTACTAGTTGTTGAGTACCCATTATGGACCACTATTAATTAATTTTCTGCTGCATTCTATTTCTTCCTTTCCAGACCTCTCCACCATTCATCTATCACTTGAGCCAAAAACTTACCAGGCATCCTTATTATTTTTCTCTTACATCCTATTTCAAACCATGAAGTAGTTCAGCATTATCTTGAAAATATGTCCTGAGTCTATGTGCCACCTCTACATCTACTGCTCTAGCCCAACCATCCTAATTGATCTCTTGTCTTGCCCCTTTGCCCCACAATAGCCAGATTGAGTTTTAAGAAGGTAAAGGCCAAGTGCGGTGGCTCACGCCTGTAATCTTAGCACTTTGGGAGGCCAAGGTGGGTGGATCACCTGAGGTCAGGAGTTCAAGACCAGCCTGGCCATCATGGTGAAACCCCATCTTTAAAAAAAGAAAAAAAAAAAAAAGGTAAATAAGATTATGTCATTTCTCTGCTGAATTTCCTAATACAGCTTTTTGTCATTTTTCAAATAAAGTTCATACTCTGGGCTTAACCTATCAAGCCCTAAATGATTTAGCCTACCTGGCTCTGACCATATTTCCAGTCATTCTTTCTTTTTTGTTACATCATTCTAACCACACTCACTGACCTTCTTGTTTCTCAGACACATTAAGCTTTTTCCCCAACTTCAGGGCCTTTGTACTTACTTTATTCCAGAATCATATGACATACCTCTTCTGGGATAGCTCCTCCTCAAAGAAATCTTTTTGACTAGTCTAAAATAGACGTCGACATCACTATATATATCCTTTTACCATGCTTTGTTACAAGTTCTCATTACTTCTGAAAATACTATATTCATTTGTTTGTTTACTTATTGCTTAAAGCCTCCAGTGTTGACTGAGCTCTCTGAGGGTAGAAGTTTATCTTTTTCACCATTGTATTTGTAGTGCTTATAGTGTAATATCTCTAGAAGCTAATGCCAATTAGAACCAAGCCAGTTTGCATCACAGAAACTTACAAAAACTCAGGAGCTGAAGGTGGATGTTAGGCTTGGGCTAAAAATAAGAGGGCTATTGAGTCTTTTAAGGGGTACCTGGGCCTGGAAGTCACCATCCCTATTTCTTACAACTAATCAATTAAATATCACCCACCCCCACAAGACATGGTTTATTTTTGGAGAAAATTGAACCAAATGTTCATACTAGTGAACATCTGATAGAACATGGGAAGAATGCAATACTTATAAGAGGAGATGAGGGGATAGTCTGTATACTTGAATGGTGAGGCTCATAAGACTTCTAGTCACCTTTCATCATCTGGCTCTCAGGCATGTAACAATCATTCCTATTCTACCCTCAACCCTGCCACTTGCCAGGAAATTGATGGATTTTTTTTCCTGGAGAAAATTAATATCCCCAAATAAAAGAAGACAGATTTTTAAAAAGTGACAACCTTTCTCAGAAGTATTTGGCTTTGGCAATTTAATAAAAAATGAAAAAATTTAAAAAGTAATAACCAAGCTGGGGCCGGGCGCGGTGGCTCACGCCTGTAATCCAAGCACTTTGGAGGCCGAGGCGGGTGGATCACCTGAGGTCGGGAGTTCAAGACCAGCCTGACCAACATGGTGAAACCCCGTCTTTATAAAAAAAAAAAAAAAAAAAAAATAACCAAGCTGGGCGCGGTGGCTCACGCCTGTAATCCCAGCACTTTGGGAGGTTGAGGCGGGTGGATCACCTGAGGTCAGGAGTTTAAGACCAGCCTGACCAATATGGTGAAACCCTGTCTTAAAAAAAAAACAAAAAAATTAAAAGTAATAACCAAAATATCTTACAATTATTATCCTTTTAGGAGGTTAGAGAAGATACTGCATCCATGAAACAAGAATAGAATACTATAAAATGTGAATAGAAAACCACAAAGATTATTGTTTTTAGAAATTTTAAAATATAATTTAAAAATTCAATAGATGGTTAAGGAGATAAAGTTGAGGAAATCCTGCATTAGTAGGAAAAAATAAAAGAAGATAAGAGAGGAGACATATGGAAATTAAAAGATTAACCTGAGAAATTTAATTTTGACTGATAAGAAAACATCTTCAAGAACCCGGAGAGCATGAGTCAGTGGCCATACCACCTAAAATCTTAGCTAAGATCAAATGAGATGAGGCACATTCAGGGTGGAGCTAAGTGGTATGGCCATAGACTCATGCTCTTTGAGTTCTCACCATTTACTATGCAGACTAACCCATTGTGCTGGGCCTGGCTAATACCTAGAGTGGGGAACCAAAGGACATGAGCTTCCAGATTGAAAGGGCCCAGGTTAATGAATGAAAAAACAGACACCCAGAGCATATCATTATGAAATTTTAGAATACAGGTAATGAAAAGATTCTAAACATTTTCATGGAGGAAAAAAGAAAAAAAAAAACATGCCATACAAAAAAGCTAGAGCAATGAAACGATGGTTTCTGAGAGAAAATGATTTCCTACTTAGAATCCTCTGTCCAGCCTCTATTACCAATCAAGCATGAGAGTAGAACAAAGACATTTTTAGATGAGCATATTGTCAAAAAAAATTGCCTCTCATGAGCCCTTCTCATGATGCTATTGGAGGATGTGTCCCTTCAAAACAGGGGAGTAAGCAAAACTCCCTAATAAAAATAAAAAGGAAGGCTTGAGACCTAAAAAGAAGGGTAATGTAAAGGTAATGGGAAGTCCCAGGATGACTGCTGTGCAGCAGTCTAGAGAATAAGCAGTTCTGATTGGACTGATTCAGGAGAGATATTGGGAAGTTGGGGAGTGAGGAAAGAACTTATAGATTTCCTGATGTTTGGCAGGGTGGAAATCCATATTCAGAATAATTTTACAATTTTGTTGGAGGCTTTGGAAAGAAGTAGCAGTAGGCATGTGTATTAGTCCTTGCTCATGTTGCTAATAAAGACATACCTGAGACTAATTTATAAAGGAAAGAAATTTAATGGACTCATGGTTCCACATGGCTGAGGAGGCCTTATAATCAAGGTGGAAGATTAAGGAAGAGCAAAGGGATGTCTTACATGGAGGCAGGTGAAGAGAACATGTGCAGAGGAACTCCCCTTTGTAAAACCATCAGATCTTGTGAGACTTACTATCACGAGAACAGCTGGAGAGACCTGTCCCCATGATTCAATTACCTCCCACCAGGTCCCTCTAAAAATGAGACTTGTGGAAGCTATAATTCAAGATGAGATTTAGCGGGGGACACAGCCAAACCAATATTTTTATTTAAAAAAAAATTTTAATAGCATGGAATAACTAAGTGTAAAACACAAAAAATTATAGAAGAAATAAAGTGGAATCATAATATAGTACTTGGCCTAGCAGTGATTATAATCAGTCATAATAATGTAAATGCTGGCCAGGCACAGTGGCTCATACCTATAATCCTAGCACTTTGGGAGGCTGAGCCCAGGAGTTTGAGACCAGCCTGGACAGCATAGTGGGACCCTGTCTCAACAAAAGATAAAAAAGAAAAACAAAAGCCCATTGTGGTGGCATGCACCTGTAGTTCTACTTACCCAGGAGGCTGAGGTGGAAGGATCTCTTGAGGCTAAGAGTTCAACGTTGCAGTAAGCTGTAATCGTACTGCTGCACTCCAGCCTGAGTGACAGAGCAAGACCCTGTCTCTAAAAAATAACAATAATTTTAACAATGTAAATGCTGAGTCTTGATTTTTTTCCCTGAATGTTGATTTTACCCCAAATAGTCTTAAACAATATTGGAAGGGAAGTATTTAAGGGTGCTAAATCCTCAGCTGCTATACTGTAAAATCAGTAGATAAGATCAGAAATGGCAGTGTATGTTAGCTAGATGTATGAAGGTAAATAAAATAAATAGCTAAAAAGAGTTGAAAGTGGTTCCTTCTGAGGAGGAGATTCAATGTGGTGTTGGCAGGGTAGGGTACTGTTATTTTTTATTATATGCCTATTTGAAGCTATATAAGTGTGTAACTTAAGTTACTTAAGGAGGCTATTGCAATCATCTAGACAGAGCTGATGGTGACTGGGGCCATGTAGTGGTAGTAGAGGTGAAGAGGAGTTGGGTTTTGAAACTTTTTATTTTTATTTTTAGACAGAGCCTCGCTCTGTCACCCAGGCTGGAGTGCAGTGGTGCGATCATGGGTCAATGCAGCCTTGACCTCCTGTGCTCAAGTGATCCTCCTGCCTCAGCCTTCACAATAGCTGAGACTGCAGGCATGTTTATATATCTACATTACATGTATATCTACATATACACACACACAAGTATATACATTTATATATATATATTTTTAGAGATGGGGTTTTACCATGTGCATATTGGGCCCACCTTGGCCTCTCAAAGCGTTGGGATTACAGGCATGAGTCATTGCACGTGGCCCTGAATATTTTTTAAAAAGGGAATAGGTGTGGGATACTAGCACCAGGGAAGGAGGCACAAAGGATGACTCTTAATTAGGTTTTTTGTTTGTTAATTTTTGAACTTTAAATTTATTTATTTTGTATTTCAAACCCCCATACACATGTGCAGATTACTTAGGTTTTGACTTGGACAACTGGAAGAATTGAATTGCCAGTACTGTACTGTGGAGACTCTGGGGGAACAGTTCTGGAAATGGGAGATCAGGAGATATTAACTTGGCAGTTGGATAAACTGTTTGGAATTCAAAGAAGAGATTCAGGAGGGTTGTGCCTCATAGTGATTTAGGGGATCTTGAGCAAATTGTGTAATATCTGTAACCTTAGTTTTCTCATCTGTGAAGTAGGGCATAATAATAGTACTGCTATATCAGCTTGATGAGAAGATTAAATGAGATAGTATATATAAAGAATTGATCACAGTACAAAGGCACTCTTACTTGTCATTTTTTAAAAATTGCTATTACTATTGTCATCATAATCTGAAGTATCATATATGGAAGCTGCATAGCTTAAAGTTAAAAAGTTAAAAATCGGAGAGATCCAAGGTGGCTGATCACTAGCAACTCAGGATTGCAGCTCCCAGTAAAAGTGCAAAGAGCCAGTGGACGCTACACTTACCGATAAATTTTTGCTGCCCACGGACCAGGACATTCCCAGCAGAGGAGCCCCACGGGTCGCCAGCGTGACCCTTTCGGCTGGCGTGGCTTTTTTGCCGGCGCCTCAGCTCAGCGGCTCTTGGTGCGGAGTAAACGGGACTGAGTCTCCATTTGGATGATGTTTGGAGCTCTAGGAAGGTAGAGCAGTCCATCCAGCTGATTGAAAAAGGGACTGAGAAGCCAGACTGGAGACCCCCGGGCAGAAAAGCACCACGAATTTCAACGCTGCTGTTTAGCTAGCGTTGCGGGTGGCCACAGTGAAAATTACGTAGATTCCGGAGCTGGGAATTAACAAGCTGGACGTCCACTCAGAGACCTAATTTGAAAGTTGGTAATTACAAAGACGACAAATGGATAAAACCATAAAGATGCCAAGAAGCCACCGTAAAAAAACTGAGAACACTCAAAATCAGAAGGTCTCTCCTTCTACAGAGGACGCTAGTTCCTCATCAGTAACGGAACAAGGCTTGATGGAAAACGAGTGTGAAGAATCATCA
>CAUYQU010013910.1:0-71557 GCA_963574635.1 Cheracebus regulus | reverse complement strand
TTCTCCATCCCTCTTTGATCCCTGGCTGGTGAGGAGTTGTGATCCTTTGGAGGAGGAGAGGCATTCTGGTTTTTGGTGTTTTCATCCTTTTTGCCCTGGTTTCTTCCTATCTTAGTGGCTTTATTTACTTGTGGTCTTTGTAGTTGGTCATTTTCGGATGGGGTCTCTGAGTGGACATTCTTTTTGTTGATGATGAAGTTATTTCTTTCTGTTTCTTAGTTTTCCTTCTAACAGTCAGGCCCCTCTGCTGCAGGACTGCTAGAGGTCCACTCCAGACTCTGCTTCCCTGAGGATCACCCACGGGGGCTGCAGAACAGTAAGGGTTGCTGCTGGTTTCTTCTTCTGTTATCTTTGTCCCAGAAGGATACCCACCAGATGTCAGTCTGAGCTCTCCTTTATGAGGTGACTCTTTGGATGTTATATGGGGGTCAGGGAACTGCTTGAGGAAACACTTTTTCCCTTCTAGCAGCTCAAGTGTTGTGCTGGGAGCTCTGTTGTTCTGTGCAGAGATGCTGGGCAGGTGCTGTTAAGTCTGTTGCAGCAAAACTCACAACCGCCTTTTTTCCCAGATACTCTGTCCTAGGAAGGTCTGCTTTATTTCCTGTCGTGCTGCTGCCTTTTTTCATAGATGTCCTGCCCCGCATGGAGTAGTCTAGTCACAGTGTGCCAGCAGGGGTGTTGCTGAGCTGCCACAGGCTCTGCCCAGCTGCTGTGTGAACTGCCTTGGTAGTGGCAGACTGCCTCATTAGTGATGGTTGCCCTTCCCCCCACTGAGCTGGACCGTCCTGGGTCCAGCTGCACTTGCTGCCAAACTCTCAATCCAGAGCATTTCAGATTGCTTGTTTTGTGGAGGTGTTACCCGCTGAGCCAGGTTGCTGGCTCCCTGTCTCTGCCCCCTCTCTTTCAGTTGAATGGGCAGCTCTGTCTCCCAGGTGTTCCAGGTGCCAGTTGAAACAGCTGCCCAGATTTGTGTGAGTTCCTGTGCACCAACCCGGCACTGGCTGAAACTGCCATGCTGAAAACTTGTGGTGCTTTTTGGCCCGTGAATCTCCTGGTCTGTGGGCAGTGAAAATTTGTTTGGAAATGAGGTGGGCACTCACCCTCTGCATTGTTCTTGCTGGGAGCTGCACTCCGGAGGTATTCCTATTTGGCAATCTTGGATCCTCCCCCCTTATTTTTATTTTTTTTTTATTTTACTTTAAGTTCCAGCATACATGTGCAGAATGTGCAGGTTTGTTACATAGGTATACATGTACCATGGTGGTTTGCTGCACCATCAACCTGTCATCTAGGTTTTGAGCCCTGTATACTTTAGATATTTGTCCTAATGCTCTCCCTCCCCTTACCTGCACCCCTCAGCTGGCCCTAGTGTGTGACGTTTCCCTCCCTGTGTCCATGTGTTCTCACTGTTCAATTTCTACTTATGAGTGAGAATATTCAGTGTTTGATTTTCTGTTCCTGTGTTAGTTTGTTGAGGATGATGGCTTCCAGTTTCATCCATGCCCCTGCAAAGGACATGAGTTCATTCTTTTTTATGGCTGCATAGTATTCCATGATGTAAAAAACACTATTTAAAAAAATTATTCATTCATTTATTTGTTTGTTTATTTATTTTGGGGATGGAGTCTTGTCCTGTTACTCAGGCTGGAGTACAGCAGTGCAATCTTGGCTCAATGAAGCCTTTGCCTCTGGGGTTCAAGTGAGTCTCCCACCTCAGCCTCCCAAGTAGCTGGGGCTACAGGCACCCACCACTATGCCTGGCTAATTTTTTGTATTTTTAGTAGAGATGTGGTTTTGACATGTTGTCCAGGCTAGTCTCGAACTCCTGAGCTCAGGCGTTCGAACTCCACACCTCTCAGCCTCCCAAAGTGCTGGGATTACAGGCATGAGACACTACACCAGGCTTAAAATACATTAAATGAGCCCCTCCACATGGAAAAAAGCCTTAGTTGAAGAGATAAACTGTTACTTTTTTATAGTGCCTAGAAAATAGTAGACAATAAAAGTTAGCTAAAAACAGAAGCAAAGTAGTTATCACTGTAAGATCATTGCACGTTTCATGATATCACATTTACACTTCTTTTCTTTCTTTATCCTCCTTCACTATCTTGGCTTGTGTAAATGTTGTCACCGATGCAGACTTCTTGTTTGAAGACTCGTACAATGTATCCTGAGCTTCTGTCTTGCCTATGTCTTCTGCCCACAGGTTCTCTCCTCTGCAGGGGGAGGCATCACTTGTTCTTCTCAGAACCCCAGATTTAGAGCACTGACCCCTTGACCATGTCTCTGAGTTCATCCTTCTATATCCAATGACTGAGTTGACCTTTACATTTAAAGATGTCTGCGTTGTCCCCAATGTCCTGAAATGGATGTCATGATTTCCCCCAAATCTGCTTTCCATTAGTCAGTGTGACTTCATTCTCTGACTGGCTGACATCAAAACCTGAGATTTAGTCTTGAGTCCTTCTTTCCATTCATTCTCCACCTCCAATCCGCCAGCAATTCCTGACTTTTTTTTTTTTTTTTTTTTTTTTAGCTCTCAGCTCTATCCTCAATTGGTCTACAGCTATGTGATCACAGCTCAGTCACTGGTCCAACCCACCTCTGTCTCTTATCCTGAGTACAGTGACGGCCTTCCAGCTGGACTTTCCTTTCTCATTTTTAATCCGTTCACACAGGGATATTACAGAATGTGCCAATGCCTTGTATAAGCATCCAGTGGCTTCCCACGCTTCTTAAAATCAACTCTAAACTCCGTACTGTGGCCTCCAGGACTCTAGCAAACCTGGCCCCACATTCGGCCACTCTTCCTCTTCCTCCCTGCACTTCAGCCACCTGTGACTTCACCAGTCTTCTTTCCTCCTTCAGGCCTTTGCCTCTGCTGTGGCTTGAACACCTTCCCCTCATCTTGCTGTGCTTGGCTGTGTCTCCTCATTTAAGTTTTGCCTCAAAGGTCACCTCTTCAGAGAAGTGTTCCCTTACCATTCCATCAAGGGTACCCCCTCCACATGTTCCCCACTGGTTCACTCATAAGAGGCATGTCACTAACCAGTGTCTGAAATAATCACCCTTACTTATTTGCATGCTGGCTGGGCATGGTAGCTCACACCTGTAATACTAGCACCTTAGCAGGCTGAGGTGGGAGGATGGCTGGAAGCCAGCATTTGAGATCAGCCTGGGCAACGTAATGAGACCCTGTTTCTATACAACACACACATACACACCACACACATGCACGCATGTGCACATACACACACACGCACACACACTCTCTAACCTGACGTGGTCACACGCACACATAGTCCCAGCTACTCAGGAGGCTGAGGTAGGAGGATTGTTTTAGCTCTGGAGATTGAGGCTGCAATGAGCTATGACCATGCTACTGTATTCCAGCCTAAGCAACAGAGTGAGACCCTGTCTAAAGAAATAAAAATAAAAATTTTGCATACTGACCCATGCTCTATATTCAGCTCCTATAAATTCCACAAGAACATGGGCCCTCTCTGTCATGCCCGTTGTTCTAATGATAAAATCATACCTCGCATATAGTAGATGCTTAGTAAAAATTTGTTGAATGAACGAGTGCACAAATACATGCGTGAAGATATGGTTAGAGCATGAGTGAATATTTATAATCACATAGGCTGGGTGCAGTCACTCACACCTATACTCTCAGCACTTTAAGAGGCCAAGGAAGGAGGACTGCTTGAGCCCAGGAGTTTGAGACCAGCCTGGGCAACATAGGGAGACCCTGACTCTACAAAAATTTAAAAAATTAGCTATGTATGGTGGTGCATGCCTGTAGTCCCAGCTACCTGGGAGGCTGAGGTAGGAGGATCACTTGGATCCAGGATTGTTCAGGCTGCAGTGATCCATGATGATACCACTACACTTCAGCCTGGGTGACAGAATGACACCCTGTTTCAAAAAGCAAATAAAAATAAAAATATAGTCATATACATCCTCTTTTTCACTTAGGCCCTTTTATTGATCCCTTTAAGAACATCAAGGTCTTGTTCCTTAGTCAGTCAGGGCTGATTCTCATCTAAAAACAAGAAAAAAATTATGGCTACCCGTCCTCATTGCTAATTCATAATAGAGAAAGTTTTTTCTCAAATGCAGAAGCAAGACTTGATGCCACAAACACAGAGAATCTCTGGGCTGGTGGAGAGGCCAGGGCCCCACTGGTCCAGAGCATCCCAGTGAATGCCACGAGGGAGGTGTCAGCTTACTTTGATGTAATTGAAAAGCACACAATGATTACGACTTTATTTTTCCCTGTAGTTTTGCTGACTTTGCCATTTTAGCAAAAAATAATTTATTCTAATGTGATTTGCATTGCATAAAATTATAATAAATGTTTTTAAGAACAAGGTGCTGTATATTTATGAAATCGTTGTGTTTATGTGAGGAAGAGGTTTAAAATGTATTGGCATGTATTTTCTACAAACACTTATATGCAAAGCTATATACTATGCAGCCTCGACATTAACATACATTATTTGCATAAACCATAAACAGTGGGCAATTTCTTTGTCAAACAAAAAGTACTGATTACCTTAGAAAAGATATTAATATCTTTCCTTTATCCATATTTTAAAATTTTGCTGACTGTATTTTGATGATCATTCGTTTTGTCTGATAGCACAATTTGCACCAAAGACTCTCAGTATTTCCCAAAACAAAAAATAAGGTACAGAAAAAGCACCGGCTTCTGAATGTGAGTGGTCTGGGTCTGGCTGGTTGTAGAAAGCCCCTCTTTGGCTGAAATTCACATCCTTTATACTGGGACATACACCAGGTGGGCATCTGATTGACAGAGGGGTATCAGTAAATGTATTTTTAAATTAAATTTCATGTTTATTTTTAGCTTTCCAATTGGAGATTTGGTTTACTAAACCTAGCTAGTTTCCCCTGGGAAAAAATTGTTCAAATAATCTTCTGTATGTTTTACCTTAATAGCTTGGAGTCTTTTTTTAAGACGGAGTTTCGCTCTTGTTGCCCAGGCTTGAGTACAATGGTGTGATCTCAGCTCACCGCAACCTCTGCCTCCTGGGTTCAAGCAGTTCTCCCGCCTCAGCCACCCAAGTAGCTGGTATTACAGCCATGTGCCACCATGCCTGGAAATTTTGTATTTTTAGTAAAGATGAGGTTTCTTCATGTTGGTCAGGCTGGTCTCAAATTCCTGACCTCAGGTGATCTGCCTGTCTCTGCCTTCGGAAGTGCTGGGATCAGAGGTGTGAGCCATTGCACTCGGCCTGCTTGGGATTTTCAGGACCAATTTCAGCTGAACTGATAGAAACAGCATTGAAAATGCATTTTCCTAAAGTTAGGATTCTGTTTTGTGTGAGGAGAAGGGAAATGACTGATCTTGACCAATTGCGAAAAGAAAGAAATGTTGATCTTCGTGTCAACCAAATCTGGATTTCATGGACTGGCAGGGTGACCGGGTTGATGTTATTTAATGGCTCAAAACCTTTCTTTATCCATTGAGTGGCAAGAATTGTCGTATTCATACCATCGTTTGTAGTGAGCATTAAGTGAGTCAACCCATGTAAGGAACTTAGAACAGTACCTGATACATGGTAAGCACTTAATAACTTTGGCTGTTGTTATCATTATTACTAATATTATTACTACTACTCTATGAATTGGAGCTAATAATGCCTGCAACATAGACTCCTGTGAGCATGAAGCGAGATTAAGTGCCCCACGTGTAGTAGAAACTTACACACATGCATTTCCTGCTTCTTCTCTGATGCCTTACCCTGAGTGCTCATGTAATATGAACCCCTAGGGACAGGGGAGACTCAGCCTGCATTAGTTCCATTGTGGATATGCACCAAGGATTACTGGAAGAACAAGAATAATTTGAAATCCAAGGAAATCAATAAGTAGAGTCACAAAGCATGTCCCAATCACAGAAGGAGTTTTAGTTCTTGCCTTAGAGACCTGAATCTTTTCCATCCTCAAGATAAGGATGTTGTGGGAGAATCCAGATAACTGGCTCACCATTCACCATTCATAACAAACTTTGCAATGTGTGCTGTGTGCTAGGTCTGATGAAACTAATAAGCTATGAAAAGTTTCCTGCTTGGTAGGGAAGATTAATTGGCAAATTGGGAAAAAATGGCCTAAGATTGGTTCTCGGGGTAGATGCGAAAATCAGAATGGGAAGGTCAGTTCAACTGCTTTAGGAAGCAATTCACTGATCTGTAGCAAAGTTGAAGGTGTTTTGTATTTTATGATCTACCACTCTTCTTAAATATAGCTTACAGCAATGGTTCTCAAAGTGTGGCCCCTAAACCAGCAACATCAGTATCACTTGGAAATGTGTGCATATTCTTGGATCTTATCTCACACTTACAAAAAACAAAACAAAACAAAACCTCTAGGAAGGGGCCCAGCAATCTTTGTTTTAAGAAGTCCTCTTGGTGATGTAAATGGACTTTCAAGTTTGAGAATTATTGGCCTAGAGAAATTCTGGCATTGAGGTGCAAAAAGAATGATGGAAGAATGTTGGATGGGAAGTCATCTAAAGGCCCTTCAACAATGAATTGTGATATCTTCTTACAATGAGCAAGACTACACACTGCCATGGTGGTACCGCAAAATCCATGATGAGAGATAAAAAGAAAAGCAAGTTGCATAAGTACGTAACATGTCTCCATTTATATTATAATTTTAAAATACATAAAACAATGCTACATGTATGTATAGAGTTACACATTGTTTAGGGATGAATACATATAAGAAATTAGAGGAGAAAGCCAGGCTTGGTGGCTCACGCATGTAATCCCTGAACTTTAAGAGGCTGAGGCAGGTGGATCACTTGATGTCAGGAGTTTGAGACTAGCCTGGCCAACATGGCAAAACCCCATCTCTACCAAAAAAATACAAAAACTAGCTGGGCATGGGGGTGCATGCCTGTAGTCCCAGCTACTTAGGAAGCTGAGGCACAAGAATCGCTTGAACCTGGGAGACAGAGGTTGCAGTGAGCTGAGATCGTGCCACTGCACTCCAGCCTGGGAAACAGAGTGAGACCTGTCTCAAAAACAAAACAAAAAACAAACAAAACAACCCACCAACCAGCCAAACAAAACACCCCAAAAGGAATGAAAGCAGAAAGGAAGGAATGTGCTAGAAGAAACCATACAAGGTATTTCATCACCATGAACTAGGTTTTCTTTTTTCAGCTAAGTGATAGGTATGTTGGTTTTCATTATAAGATTCTTTATGCTTATTTGAATGTCTAAAATGTATCATCATTAATTAATCTTGAAGAGAGAGTCTTTCCTAAAATATACCTCTTATTCTCCAGGGCAGCTTTCCTTCCCCCATCTTTGTTTGAACGTCAAAACTCCCGACTACTTGCTAAACATCCCCTGCTAGAGAAATTGCTGAACAAACATTGCCTCACCATATGAGTCAGTTCAATTCTGTGCATGAGCCAGAGGGCAGCTTCTCTATATTTTCTGGTTTCCTACTTGTAGGCTCTTTATATATCTCAAAGTATTGTCTCACACATTTCATCCTGAAAATAACTCCGTGAGTGAGTGGGGATATTATTATTCCTCAGTTGACAGATGATGAAAAAAAATCAAGCTGGCTAACGTTGATTGAGCACTGTACCTATCATGTGCCATCAATAGAGAAAAAAGTTTTCCATGCACTTCCTAGGAACCTGCTCACGGTAATTCCACTTGACAGATGAGGAAACTGAGGCATAGAGAGGTTAAGGAAGTTGCTCAGGTCCAGTAAGTGGTGAAGTCAGAAGTCAAAATTAGGTCTACTTAAAGGCTATTCTGTGCTGCTGCTTTTCACTGAAGAAAAATGTGGTGCTGTGATTTGCCGAGGGCTGGTTGGGTTTGGAAACAGCTCCGCATTTTCTCTCTTACACCAAAGAGTGAACCACGCTGTTCTGTTTTTGTTTTAACCATCTCCATAGAAAGTCAGGCTTCTTGCTTGCAAGCAACAGAAATTGACACCGACTTACTTAAGCAGAAGAGAACTTAGTGAGAAAATAAGGGGACTGAGGAAAGGAAATAGGAGACTACACTTGGAAAGAAACCAAGGGCATTCTGGAGAGTTGAGTGGTAGAAACTACAGCCATGTCCAGGCCAGAAGAGGAACAAGCTGTTCTCTTCTGAGTTGGGAGATGATCATCCTGAATTATTTTCCTACCAAGCCTACAAAATGGAAAGGCATAGCTTCCCCAGCTGGCCTCCCACCGCCGAATCAGGATATTACTAGGAAAGAGTAAAGGAGTGCCAGGGAGCCAAAATTACAACAAGATAAATTTCTGCTATGCCTTCTGTCTTCTTTTGGACCTCAGCCCATACAGAGGGGTTCAAATGGATAGCTGCATCATATGAAGATGGACTGAGGGCCAGGCAGCCTTGTCGTAGACATGTACACAGGAAGTTCATATCCTAAGCAGACAGACTCATTAACCAAGGAAGGAAAGAAAGAAATACATCTTTGCTGCCTGGCATCCCCCAATGGGTAGTTAAAACGATGCCACTGCTGATTTTACTACATTCATAAGTGTTTTAATTTGTATTTAGCCAGAGGCTTTTTAGCAACAGGAACATTTTTACAAATCTAACAAATAATTATAAATAAATAAATAAAGTCTCCACTTCTGCTATTTGAGGGAATGTTTCCTTCAGGTAACACATTTATAAATCCACCTGTTTGACAATATGGAGCTAAAATAACAGTTGAGCTTGAACTGGCTGTTTAAGTGACAGTTGAAATGCTGTGTTTGTCAGTGTAGAAATGAAAAACAATGTCATGCAGGGAGGTGATCTAGTCCCAGAGGCACTATGGATTATAAATGTTAAATTACAATAGGCCCAGAATATAACCTTGCATAATTCTTGAATAAAGGATATAAGGAAAAGAAAGCCCAAGACAGCAAGAATTCATATTAAAGGAAGCCTGTACAATTTGTAGTTAAGGTGACTTCAGGACTGTAGGTACGGTGCGTCCCAAAATATACTCATCAACTGGTTCATCAGTAACACCGGCCATCATAATGAGAAAAGGCATTCTGGGAGGAGCTGTTATGTGGCTTTGTGCTCACCTCTTCTCTTGGGACTCTTTTTGTCTCCAAATCTTCTCAGGTCAGTATGGATTGAGACCAGTCATGGTCGATTTTCCAATCTGCCGTTCATGGATGATTTCCAATGGAGCTTAGGCGATGGCAGATCTCCTTCTCCGGTATAACAGCTGAGCGTACCTTGGGGACTAGGGTCAGCAATGAGATTTCCGCTGCAGACGATCGTTGGGTCAAAAAACTCACTGGATGCCATTCAACTCATTCACGTTCAGAGGAATCCCGGGAGGATCCTGGGCATGAACCCACACCCACATTCTACTTTCCTCTCCTTTTGGATGAATAAGGCCCTAGGATAGGCGAACCGGAGTTACGTACAGACTCAGGGGGAGGTGGTTTTTGCTAAATAAGGAATATGTGAAAAAAAATGATAAAGACCAATTTCCAGGAATGCTTAAGAAATGATAGAATCTTGTTCCTAGGAAGACTGGAGGGCCGTGTGCAGTGGCACACACCTGTAATCCCAGCAGTTTGGGAGGCCGAGGTGGGGGGATCACAAAGTCAGCAGATCATCCTGGCAAATATGATGAAACTCCATCTTTACTAAAAATACAAAATAATAATAATAATAATAATAATAATAATAACCGGGTGTGGTGGCGGGCACCTGTAATCCCAGCTACCTGGGAGGCTGAGGCAGGAGAATCGATTGAACCTGGGAGGTAGAGGTTGCAGTGAGCTGAGATCATGCCACTGCATTCCAGCCTGGGCGACAGAGTGAGATTCCACCTCAAAAAAAGAAAAAAAGAAAAAAGGAAAGACTAGGTCATGGGGAGAGAGCAGAGGATGAGAGTGCTTTTTCATGTCAGATAAGCTGACATTATAATAAATGTCTTTAAGACAGGAGAGAGCTGAGTGCCTACCTGTGGCTATCTATCTGATGGGATGTGTGAATATTCCAACTAGGATAGCCCTGTGTAAAGCACATGTTAAGGTAGGGGTCCTTCTCTATAACAGAATCACTGAAGAAATACGTGTAAATCATATTTTCGATGCACTCGTAGGTCTCTTTAAAAAAAAATCCTGTTGTATATAAAATACTTTTCTCAAGACTTAGTCACTTTGTTTATTTGTTGACATTTATTTTAGGTCGAGGGGTCACATGTACAGGCTTGTTTTATGGGTAAATTGCATGTCACTGAGGTTGGGTATAAGATTGGTCCCATCACTCCAGTAGTGAGCATGGTACCTGATAGGTAATTTTTGAACCCACTTCCCCCTCTCCGTCTTCCCCCTCCCCTACTTCCCCATCTTGTAGTCCCCCGTGTCTACTGTTGCCTTCTTGATGTCCATGTTTTCCCAGTGAATAACCACTTTAATTGAAGAAAGGCAGCCCAGAATGCAGGTGCAGAGAAAGGACGCTGGAACCAGTTTGTCTTGGTTAGAAACCCCACTCTGCAGCTCCTCTATGTAAATGTGCTTTGGTTTCCCAAATGCTAAACAGGGATACTAATAGAAAAATATGTTGGAATCGTGTATCCTACTTATTCAGTGGATATCAACGACTGCCACTGTTATTTAACTACATCAAGTTTGCTAAAAGCTGTCTTAGCTTTAGTGGAACTACAGTGCAGGCTTCTTATCTTAGATAGTCTTTCCAGAAGTACTTATCTGACCCGATTCATTCTCTTTATTGCACGCTCTCTCTTTCATTCAGCATTTACTGTGCATCTGCCATTTGTCAGACATATGTGGTTGGTTCTAACAAAAGACAAAGATAATAGTTTTAGCTCTCAAGGAGCTCAGTCTAATGGCAGAAAACCAATGGGTATAGGATTGTGATTCATATTTGCAGTTCATTCTTCCATCTCTCTGTTACTGGTAAAATTTTCTCAGCATGCTATTTACCCTGGAGACTTTGGATAATTACACAGTGTCCTTAGTTGGCTATTTAGGATCTGGGGTGGCTTTATTTTTCATGTTCTGTCTTTAGAATACCAGTTCCTTCTAAGTCTTTTCCTAGACCCACCCACTCTTGAGATCTATAACTGGGTTTGCGTCTTTCCAGAGAAGCTAGAATAGGTCCAGCCCACTGAGATGGCTCTTAACCACGAATCACTGCATACTTTCAAAATAAGGCCAACAGTCAGCTGAAAAAGAGTGAAGCCCTTTTTGGGTCACTTTTTTCACTAGTCCCAGTGAGATGGGGGAGGTGCCACCAGAGAATTCTCTTTTGTGATTTGCCTTCCGTACCACTAGGTGTCACTGTTCTACATAAATCAAAGGAAACCAAATTGGTCTTGGCACTGTGGAATTTGGCCTTTGATTAAGGGGATCGGGCAGCTTTAGGGACCTCTTCACTTTGAAGTTGTCAGGTAACCATCACTGCCACCTAAAATACAGAAACCAACCCTGAGAAAAACCTTGAAATTAAAGTATCTGACATGTGTAAATCCAGGACTATACCCTTGGTATTGATCCTTTCAAAACAGACCTCTGAAGATTAACTTCCTGGCACAAAGATAATATATTTATGGAACGTAGGGAGCGTATCGCTTTATTATTTATGTAGCTGTTTGGGAAGATGTATCTGGTTTTATCAAGACATCATAAAGAAAGCAAAGGAAAGCTCAGAAAAGAAGACTTACCTGTCTTTCTGGTGACCTCTTGGAAAGGCAAAAGGAAACAGAAACATACACTCAGAGATGAAACATAAAATTACCCATTGGATCATCCCTACCCCATTTTTGCTTAAAAATATTCCCATAATTTTCTACATTTAAAACAGTTAGTAGTGGTTTCTCAGCCGTTATGAGTGTTTATCAAGAAAATAAAAACATCCTCTCCATCCTCCTGACTAGCATTCTCATTGAGTGATTTCCAGTTTCTGACACACAGGAGAACTTCTTTCTGTGTTATTTACGTAGTCCTCTCCTTTTCTTGACAATAGGGTTTTGCATTACATTCTAGTGTTTATAAAAATGCCAGGGTCTCACAACAGTGATCAGTGAATATCTCTCTTCACTGTTTTGTCTATGATAAATTTTCAGCATGAGAGTCTAGGTCAGTCTTAGAGGCTCTAGTCTGGATTTTTCTGCCTTTGACATGCCCCACTCTTGGAAGAGCATTTAGTTTTATTGTTGAAGTGATGATCACAAAAGTCAATCAACACTGTGAACTGTATGTAGCATTGGATTTGGGCTCCATTTTAAGACAGGTCCAATCCCTTTGCTGGAAAAAGGTTAACACTAGTGGGCAAAATGAAGGAAATATAGGCAGAGAAGAAGCCATATGAATACTTTTATCCTGAAATATTTGCATTATAAGGTGGTGGTTAAAACCAGAATGATATGATTGAGTTATACCTCCCTTGGCATGTCAATCAATGGAAACCAAAATGTTCTTTCTGGTTGATCTCTTTTTACAACACCATAAGGCATCCTTGATCGACTGTATATTGCTTTCATCCTGATACTGGCTGGTGCATGATTGGAGAGTGATAGAGACAGTTCAGATGAGGTTCCTGTACATAATTTTCCTTAAATCTCTTTGACATAAATGTCCTAAAAATTATTTCTGTGAATCCTTTTGTGGCAAACAGCTGACAGAGTTTTGGTTATTACAGTAGGAATTTGAAATAGGTTTAGGATTCCTTTGAGCATTTTGAGACACAACTACTACAATCCAGAAACCCGCATGACACATGGATCCGTGAAGTTGTATGGTATCTTGACTGTTCCACTAACGAGTGTTTTGATAGGTTAAGTTAAATAACTCTTCATATTTTATTTTATTCCTAATATCAAATGAGTTGTTGGCGATCATGCAGCTTCCAGCCTAGCTAGTGTTTCTATGTAAATTGTTCTTAGATGCGATCATATTATGATGGTAAAGATAATATAATATCAGTTTCCTGGAATAGAATAGTGATTTTTTTCCATAAAGTTCATTTTAAAATGGATCATTAACTCATTTTATGAGGACCTTAATGTTTTGAGCACTGTGAAGAAATAAAGTATCAACCTACTGGGGCCAAAATTGATTCAGCAAAGAATTTGATCACCTACAGAGCATCTTCTTATAAGGTATTACACATCCTTACAGCTTGGATCAAATAAACAATGTGGAGTTTTTATTGGTATACGCAGCACCCAAATATTACAATGAAAGAGCCTGGGTGCCAGACCCAATCCATGGGCCATCTGTGGTCAAGTCAGCTTCTTGTCCAAGACAGAAGAATCTCATAGTTGGCCAAATGAGATTTGTATTCGACTTAATTTAATTTAATTTAGTTTTTGAAACAGGGTTTTACTCTGTCACCTGGGCTGGAGTGCAGTGGCACAATCATGGCTCATTGCAGCCTTACCTCCCCAGGCTCAGGTGATCCTCCCACTTCAGCCTCTCGAATAGCTGAGACTATAGGCATATACCGTCATGCTCAGCTAATTTTTGTATTTTTTGTATTGATGTGGTTTCACCATGTTGACCAAGCTGGTCTAGAACTCCTGGGCTCAAACCATCTGCTGACCTTGGCCTCTGAAAGTGCTGGGATGACAGGTGTGAGCCACTGTGCCTGGCCTGTATTTAATATTAAATAATCTTCTAATATTTTATTCCTTCAGATTTAATTCAAAACCAGAGACAATCTCATGGAACTCCTTGAGAGTCACCTTCCTGAGTGGATCTCAGTTCTGTCTTCTAGTCTGTGAGTTTCCAGTGAAGATGGCATAATGGAAACCAGAACCTGCATCTGTGGGTGCTGTGGAGAATATTCCTTCGAAACATTTTTCCCATTCTTATAACTGACATTGTAGTCTTCAACCCAGACTGTAATGAACATTGTGGGATTATCCATAGATAAGAGTCCTAAGGACATTCTGATAGAGGCTTATAATCAGTACAAATTGTAACGGCCGTAGAAGGAGTTGTTTTGCAGATGGCTTTATTCTTGAGTACTCAGCACCATCTGGCACTTTGGGGCTGAGCCCAGCTCTACCACTACAAAAAACCATATTTGCAATATATTGGCACAAACATGCAAGTCAATGGCTCCTTGACATTTTGGATTTTTTATCATACGGCAAGTCCAGCTGCAGAGCATGCCCTTTTCCAGTGGGCAGAGAAGTGACTCAGTTGAGGTTGCCTTTTGTTGAAGAAAAGGTCACCTTAAGGAGTCTTAAAGCTTTAGCTTAAATTTTTGGAATTACACATGGCACTAGGAATCAATTCTTCCAAGTCGAGGGACATACTTGTGGTCCTGATATTAACATCTAAGAATTTCACATGGAAAGATCTGCATTTATGTTAACACACACTGAGATAACTGACACAGTCAAACAACATAGTCCCCTCCCTGGTTCACTATAATTCTCCCTAGATGTATCCATTTTTAATGCTTTGGTATCTGTCCTCTAAGATCATTGTTTATGCTTTTGCAAATATATATTTATAGTTTTGTTGCTTATTAAACAAAATTGGGATCATGCATTCATTCAGCTAGACATTCATTTTTATTCATCCAGGGATTATTTACTGAGTGCTAGTTTGTCTGAAATTTTATTTTATTTTACACAACACATCTTGGCCAGTTTTCTATATTAGTTCATATAGTTGCTCTTATTTCTTTTAATTTTTGCTAGTGATTATTTATGTAGCTGTTTCTTTAATGATGTTCATGAAAAGAATTCCCATTTTTTTTCATCTTACAGTTTGATAGTGATCATTTTTGAACATGTATCTTTGGCCACACACACAATAGGAATGCTTTTCCACTGTTGGTGGGAATATAAATTAGTTCAACTGTTTGGAAGATGATGTGGCAATTCCTCAAAGATCTAGAACAAGAAATACCATCTGATCCAGCAGTTCCATTACTGGGTATACCCAAAGGAATATAAATCATTCTATTACAAAGATACATGTGTGCATACATTCATTGCAGCACTATTCACAATAGCAAAGTCATGGAATCAACCCAAATGCCCATCAATGATAGACTGGATAAAGAAAATGTGGTACATATATACCATGGAATACTATGCAGCCATAAAAAGTTATGAGATCATGTTCTTTGCAGGAACATGGATAAAGCTGGAAACCGTTATACTCAGCAAACTAATACAAGAACAGAAAACCAAACACTGCATGTTCTCACTTATAAGTGGGAGCTGAACAATGAGAACATGTGGACACAGAGAGGGGAACAACACACACTGAGGCCTGTTGGGGTGGAGTAGGGGTAAGACGAGCATTAGTAAAAATAGCTAATGCACACTGGACTTAATATGTATGTGGCAGGTTGATAGGTGAAGCAAACCACCGTGACATACATTTGTTACCTATGTAACAAACCTGAACATGAACCCGGAATTTAAAGTAAAAATAGAAATTAAAGAAAAATGTAGGCCTGGCACAGTGACTCATGCCTGTAATCCCAGCACTTTGAGAGGCCAAGGCCGGTGGATCGCCTGAGGTCAGGAGTTTGAGAACAGCCTGGCCAACATGGTGAAACCCCATTGCTACTAAAAATACAAAAAATAGCTGGGCATGGTGGTGGGTGCCTGTAATCCCAGCTACTCGGGGGACTGAGACAGGAGAATCGCTTGAACCCAGGAAGCAGAGGTTGTGGTGAGTTGAGACTGCACTCCAGGCTGGGTGACAGAATAAATCTTCATTTCAAAAAAAAAAGTAAGATAGAATCTAAGAAGAGGAAACGCTGGGTCAAAGAGAAGAGCCATTTAACATTTTGATTAATTAGTGCTGAAAAATTGACTTTCAGAATGATTGTGCCAAGGACAAGCACGTAATAATAATAACAGTGATTCCTTACTCTCTAGAAGCCTCGATACTGTCTTTCTTTCTTTCCTTCTCTTTCTCTTTCTCTCTCTCTCCATTTTCGCCAATCTGAAGGCTGAAAAATGCTATCTCACTGTTTTAATTTGTCCTTTCTAATAAGTTTATTCTTATAAATTTATTGCATATTTATTTGCTTCTCTCTACATTGTCTATTTTGACCTTTGCTTGTTTTTCTATTGGGTTGTCTTTGTGTTAGGATTCCTGTTGTGCTCTTATTGTGTTACTGTTCATGTTTGGAATTGTCCCCTGCAAGGAACAAAGAACTGGATTAACAGTGACTTAAACAACTAAGGGTTTATTTTTCTTCCACAATGAGAAGCCTAGAGGTAGGAGGCTTGGCATTTGCTCTGAGGCTCAGACTTGTCAGCACTGCTGTCTGTTTCGTGGCTTTTTCCTCTTGATCATAAAGTAGCAGTGCCAGTGGCATCTGTCCTTTTTATCAGAAAGCTAAAGCTTTCCAAGAAGCTGCAAGGAAGTTTATGTCTGGAATGGAGGTAGGAAAAGTCAAAATAAATTGGTGAGGAGTTTTGAGTTGACTAACCAGCAGCTCCTGCAATTTTGGTATTAATACCTTGTGTTATTTGTTAAGTTGTGTTTTGTAACCTGGGTAAAACAGTAAGACCCTGTCCCTACAAAAAATAAAAAGTTTAGCTTGGTGTAGTGGCAGGTACCTATAGTTGCAGCTACTCAGGAGGCTGAGGTGGGAGGATCGCTTGAGCCCAGGAGTTCAGGCTGCCTGGAGCCATTATCACACTACTGCACTCCAGCCTGGGCAATAAAATGAGACCCCCATCTCTTAAAAAAAAAGTTGTATTTTTTTTACCCCAGTTTGCCATCCATATTAATTAAGTTTGTAGTATCTTTCATCCCACAGGTATTTACATCTTGAAGGCAGTGAATTCTGTTATTACATTTGTTCATAATTTGAATGTTCATTCTAATATGGAAAATTAAAAAATTTTCTAATAAAGCCATAGTTTTGATTTTATATGTATATAATATTTTAAAATCAACCTATAATTTAATTATATGTACAGTCTAATGTGGAAAAATACTTCTAATTCTCCCCAACAGTGGAGAGTAATTTTTCTCAATGCCATCATCACGTTTTCCACATGTGCACTGAATGATCTGCTTTGATATGATCTGTGGTCTTCCACTCATTCATCTCTCTACTAGAATCCTATGCTTTTAGTTACTACAGCTTCTTATATAGTGCAATGCTAATGTCTGAGATAGCACACACCCTTCCTATTCCACTCTCCCATCAACACTAGTATTTTTTTGTGTGTGGGGCTTTATTAGTTTTCATTAAAACATCACATTGGAATTCTTAGTGGGATTACATTGAGACAGTAGATTAATGTATGATGTTCCAGTCAAGGAGCATAGCGTGTCTTTCCACTTATTTATTATTAAATGTAATTTAGTAAATTTGTATAGTTTTTCTTTCATCCTATACATTTTTGTTGGGTTTATAACTAGATATGTTATATCATTCCTGGTTCATAATTGGGATATCCCCCCACGTAAATTCTTATTAGTGCTTAGGAGAACTGTTGATTTGGTCTGCAGTCAGCCACCTTAAATTATTTTTCTATTAACTTAAAAAATTAAGTTGAGTTTAGTAGTTTTTGTTAGGTCAAGAATTATAACACATGCAAATAATGACAGTTTGTGACTTTCTTTACAATTTAACTCCTTTCAGTTTTGTTTGGTTATTGGTTTGCTTTTGACTTGGTGCAATGTCTAGAATATCTAAGACAGTGTTGAATGTTAACAATGATAATGAACTTTTAAATCTAATTCTTTATTTTAATTGACATGCTTATAGTATGTCACTCCTAAGTATATATTTGTCATAGATTTTTGCTAATACTCTTTATCAGATAAAATACAATCTGATTCTAGCGTGCTGTGAACTCTTCTTGGAAATTCAGGTAGCTATTTGTCAAGATTTTAAACATTTATTAAGGTGAACATATAGGGTTTCTCTTCTTTAAAAAAAGAAGGTGGTTAATTTCAGAAATCCTAATGATGAATCATTATAGCATTCCTGAGAAATTCCTTTTTGGTTCCAAATGTTGTTTCATTTGGTTAAAACATTGCTAAATCAAAATTCCTTTTCTATTTGTTATAATTTTGGGCATTTATTTTATGTATTTAAATTTCTCGATTCTTTTGAGGGTCTTTACTTCTGGTAAAATACAGTTTGTTTTTCGTATCGGTTTTATGTTTATCTCTGAGAATGATTTCAAAAACTTTCTATCTTTTCCAGTGTTCCAAAATAATCACAATGAAGTACAGATTAATGTTGTGAGAGTGTTAATAGAACCCATCCATGAAACTATATGGATTTGGTGATTCGGGATGGTTAGGTATGTGCCAACTTTTAATTTTTGTATTGTTTTGTTTTGAGACAGAGTCTTGCTCTGTCACCCAGGCTGGAGTGCAGTGGCACGATCAAGGCTCACTGCAACCTCCGCCTCCCGGGTTCAAGCAATTCTCCTGCCTCAGCTTACTGAGTAGCTGGGACTACAAGTGCTTGCCACCATGCCCAGCTAATTTTTGTATTTGTAGTAGAGACAGAGTTTCACCATTTGGCCAAGCTGCTCTTGAACTCCTAATATCAAGTTATCTGCCTGCCTCTGCCTCCCAAAGTGCTAGGATTACAGGAGTGAGCCACCGAGCCTAGCTTTTCAATTTTTCAAAAAAAATTTATTTGCCTTTTCCAAACCGTTTTTGAGTTTACTTTGGTAATTTTAAAATCCTTAATAACGATCCATTTAATCTAGATGTTTAGATTTATTGATATAAATTTATATCTAGCATAAAGCTCTCCCACATTTGTAGTTACATCCTCTTTATTACTCTGAAGATTGTTATTTGTGCTCTTTATTCCTTGCTAGGTCTTACAGAAGTTTGTTTACTTTATTGCTCTTTTTACAGAGCTAGCTTTTAGTTTTATTGCTGCAAATTCCTATTTTTCTTTTGTTTTCTATTTCATTTATTTCTGCTTTTATCTTTATTCATTTTTTTTTTTACTTTCTTCAGTATTTTTTATTGTTGTTTTCGTGGTTACTTTTCCAGCTTCCTGAATTGAATGTTTAGTTCATTTATTTTCAGTCTTCCTTGTTTTCTAATACAAGCATTTAAAGTTACAGATTTTCATCAGAGCACTGCTACATTCCATAATTTGGATATGTAGTGTTCTAGTTGTTCATTTCTAAGCAGGTTGTAATTTTTGTTTTGAATTTCTATTTAATCCGCGACTTAGTTAAAAAATTGTTTTAAATCTCCAAGTAGATGGTTTCGTGGTGGTGTTACTTACTTTTTTTCTTGGCCATCTATTTGTTAATAATGTCTACATTTACTGTGTTTGTTTCTCTACCTATTTTTTAAAATGTTGACTTCTTTTTGAGATTTATTAAGATTCTGTTTATGGCCTAATACACATTGAAATTTTTTATATATGTATTTTTAAAGGATGTATATTTTCTGGGTACAAAATATATGTACACATGCAGACATGTTTATTTATATACATGTAACATGTCTGTGTTTTTCTCATTAACTGTCATCATTAAAATCCTTCTTTTGATTTGTGAATCTCTGAGCAAGAAATGTGTTGCTTTCTCTTTGAAATTCTGAATGGTTTTGGTGTATTTATTTTGAAATCCTGTTATTTGATGGATGACTTTTCATAACTTCTTTTAGGGCTTCTTTTTCTTTTTTTCTTTTTATTTTTCAGACAGGGTCTCAGTCTGCCACCTAGGTTAGACACCTAGGCATTCATGGCTCGTGGCAGCCTTGACCTCCTGGGCTCAAGCTATCTTCCCTTCTTTGCACCTCAGCCTCCAGGGTAGCTGGGATTACAGGTCTGTGCTGCCACACCCAGCTAATATTATATATGTTTTGTAGAGGTGGAGTCTCACCATGTTGCCCAGGCTGGCCTTGAATTCTTGGGCTCAAGCAATCTGCCTGCCTTGGCCTCCCAAAGTGCTGGGACTACAGGTGTGAGCCACCATGCCTGGCTTAGAGCTTCTTAATGTTTCACATGTTTTATTAATAAAATATTCTCCTCTGTCTCTTATGACATCTCTCGACTTAATTCTATTTTTTTCTGATATTTATGTTGCTAATTTCATTTTCTTTTTTCTTCTTTTCAGTCTTTTTGGATTACTTTGTTTTGTTTTATGTCTTGTAATGAACATATAGAGTACCTATTTTTTTAAACACTCATTTGTGGCATCAAATGTTCAAAAATTCTGTATGGGCTGGAAAAAAACACACACACCCATTTTGACTGCCTTCAAAAACTCTACCTAGCTTTTAAGATGAAGTTCAGCTATCACCTCCTGTATGAAATCTTTCTAGAAATTCCTAGCACTCGCCCCCAAATAAGCATATTCTTCGTCTTGATGTCAAAGTTACTTTATTATGTCTAAATTCTGGTTCTTAGCATATTGTATTGGATGTATCTGCTTAACTAATTTTTTTTCCCTGGATTCATGGAAAAGAAAACAAAATTCAAATTTCTCTGCTTCATATTCTCCAAGATCCCACAGCTCTCCCCAAAACAATTGCTACAGCTATTCTTGGTCCTGCAACTCCCCACAGAGATTCCAGGGTCTCCAAGGTTATTCCTGCTGCATCTGGAAGGATTTCAAAGTTAAGAAAGAAAAGAGTGCTTTATGTAAAGGCACAAAGATAGGAAAGCACTGCCCCTTTGGGGGGTTTTACTAGGTCGTTGTGTCTACAAACTATTCTGTGTTATGGAGGGAACAGGGAGTATGGCAGAAGAGGATGGAAAAGGAACAGATTTTCATGTGGAAACATGCTTTTCATGCACAAGGAGTTATTGTATCTATCGGCCCATTACAAAGCCTTTGAGACTCAACTTGGACCTTTTACCTAGTAATTTCCTATTTTACTTCCAGAGTTTAGGAGCTGGCAATTCTAAGTAGTTGGAATCCTGAAGAGTGAAACTTAATTTAGAGAAATCACTCAAGGAAAAGTTTTCCTAGGAAACTTAGACATGGCCAAGAATTGTGGCACTAACAAATAAATAATGCTGGACGTTCCCATGTTTCTGCCTCATCCTGTACTAGCACTGGGATCTACTGGAGGTTTAGATGATGTGTTTGCTTTTCCACGCGGATGGATGCCTGGCAGGTTGGTCACTAGGCCCAGGCTGTTTTATTTTGCGTGTATTATTCACTCACCATTTCTGATTCCAGGAGGGAGAACATGTTGCAAGTGGCTATCATTACTGTTTCCAGTCATTGCATCTCTATGAGCATTCCTTCTTATGTGATATTACAGAGTGGGCTCTTGGAGTAGAGCCTTCCATTTGCCCTCTGTCCATAGAGCCACCTTCCAAGGTCTTCATTGCATGCCCACTCCTACCATTGCATGACTCTCTTCCTAAATGATTTCCATCACTGTTATCTTTTTTGGTTACTCGAAACCACCCTTCAGCTCCACACAATCTGCCCCTGCACATTTTAGTGACCAGAGGTAGTTGAAACTCACGTTCTTTGGAAAGAAAGCTTTGGCAAAACTGGTGCAGCACAGCCAGGGAACTTGGACATACAGTCTTCGTTGCCTCAATAGAAGGAAGTGGAGTCAGGTGGGTGAACTGTGGGGCAGGAGGGGGCATGTCAGGAACTAATAGTCTTGAAATACACTAGACCTAGCAAACAACCAAGAATTCACTCTATGTTGACACTATTTCCAAAAGGCAGCATTCTGCTTGATTTTGGTGGCATTGTGGGATCTCTTAATGAGAAATGCCTAACGACACTTCAAAAAAGTTATTAATGGATCTTGCCATGATATGATAACAATGGCAGGGAGTTAAGGACCATGTGCTTCAGGTCCTGCCCTGGGCAATTTTATACACTAGCTCAATAACAGAGGTATCATATGGGTTCTATATCATCTGATTTTATAGATGAGGAAGGTGACATCTAAAGAAATTAAAGAACCCATCCAAAATTGGGTGAGTTTGTAGTAGAGATGTGAATCATGTCTCATTTCAATGTGCTAAGGCTAGATGTCTTCAAATGAGAAAGTCAACAGGGTCTCTCATGCCAAATAGAGTCCTACTCTCTCTTAGTTTTACTTGTTTCTCTCAGAATACTCTGTCCATCTCTTCTTTAACTCCTTTTCAATCCAAGTCCTTGAGTGCTTCTGAAAATCTGGTCTTTTTTTCTTTTTTAAAACATTAATTTTAATTTTTAAGTTCTGGGGTACATATGTAGGATATGCAGGGTTGTTAACGTAAGTAAATGTGTGCCATGGTGGTGTGGTTTGCTGGCCCGATTAACCCATCACCCAGGTATTAAGTCCAGCATGCGTTAGCTATTTTTCCTAATGCTCTTTATTCCCAGCAGGCCCCAGTGTGTGTTGTTCCTCTCCCTGTGTCCACATGTTCTCATGTTCTCATTGTTCAGCTCCCACTTCTAAGTGAAAACATGTGGTGTTTGATTTTCTGCTCCTGCATTAGTTTGCTGAGGATAATGGCTTCCAACTTCATCCATGTCCCTGCAAAGGACATGATTTCATTCCGTTTAACGGCTACATAGTATTCCATGGTCTTTATTTCTTATTCTGCTGACTATCTCTGAAAGACTTCTCTGCTCACCTTTACATAATGATGGTTCCATATTGATATCCACATGTATACTGGACACCTCCGTTTGGATGATCCACTGAGCTTCAAATCAACATTTTAGTAACTATCTTGATTAATGGAACCTTTTACATAGAAACTTGAAATTCATGCTAGATGCCCCCTACTCTCTGACCACTCCAGCATACACATACATCAGAAAGGACAGCAGATTCAGTCTCTCTGACACCCACTCTTCCTCCTCTATTCCATATTCCACAGCAAAGCTAGAATAAGTTTAATTTTTTAAGCAATTAAAACAGATTATGTTACTCAGTATAGAAACCTTTAAATGGTCTCCATCACTTTCAAGATAATGGCAAACACTTATATATAGGACACATACATTTGCTGAGCATGGATTCACTGGATCTTCCCAACTCTGTGAAGTGGACATTATTATTATTATCCCCATTATACAGATGGGGAAATGGAGACACAAAGAAATTAAAGTATATTCCCAAGATCCTGGGATGGAGCAGAGATTCAAACCCAGACACGGTGAGTCCAGAAGCCATTCTTAGCTGCTAGTTTTTGCAGCCAATTATTTTGCATGGCACATTTCACATGACCCCATTTGAGATGCTTAGACTAGTTCTGCTTTTCTCAGCCAAGATAACTGGCAGACTGGGTCCTGGAGAGAGGAGACATAGGAGAGAAGCAGTAGCCAGCCCGCCAGCCCATCATGGACATATGGTGGAGGCAAGAAATAAACATGCTCTTCTTAGGTACGTGCACATTTACTCAGCCCCATTGTGAAGCACAATGAATTTTGGTGAATGAAGGAGCCTCCTATGTGCTGAGTATTTTTCAGTGACAGCAGCATAAGCACATATTCATGGGACAGTACTAAAGGCAATAATTCTTCTAGGAAGGGAAGGATCAGGTTGTTATGAGTTTGTCTATGGCAACAGCATCCACATCTGAGCTGTATTAATTACATCAAAATTGCTCAGTCCCATCACTTCTTTTTTTTTTTTCTTAAAACAAGAAATTCTATAGTTTTATAGGGTTGACTCCACAATCATCAGTTTGTGGGGTACGTGATAAGTAAATAAGACCACATTACAGTTCTCATTAGGGAAAAAAGCCCTTAAATAAAGGGCTGTACCATGGAAAGCCAAGAACATGTCAGAATCATTTAGTTCTGCTTGGGGCTGATTTTAGGAGGCAGAAGCAACACAGAATATGATTTTAGTCTAAATACTTGGATGGCGCTCAGCACGTCACAACTCTGTGAGTACATTCTGAAGGCCCAAGAACATTCTAGTTTTATTTCTTGAATTATCCTAGAGTAAACCCCCACTTTTCTTAGTATATTGTTATATGAATATATACATATATAAGTCCATGTGACCACTAACACAGTCAGGCTGCAGAGCAATTCTCTGTGACCTCCCAAACTTCTCCTCTGTGTTGCCCTGTTACAGACAGACACACCTTTCCCCTGCTCCTACCCTTTGGCAACTACTGATCTGTCCTCAACCACTGTAGGTCGGTCTTTGTGAGAATATGATATAAAATAAATCATTACAATATGTAACCTTTTGAAATTAGTTTCTTTTCCTTAGCTTCATGCAAGTATGTATTGGTTGTTCAAGCCAGGCGCAGTGGCTCACACCTGTAATCCCAGCACTTTGTGAGGTGGAGTTGGGTGAAGTGCTTGAGCCTACAAGTTTGCCAGTCACTGTGGCATGCGCCTTGTCCCAGCTACACACAAGGCTGAGGCAGGAGGATTGCTTGAGCCTAAAAGTTCAAGGCTGCAGTGAGCTGTGATCATGCCACTGCACTCCAGTCTGGGTGACAGAGCAAGATCCTGTCTCTGGGAGAAAAAAAAATAGCACAAAGAATGGGAACCTCCCCAGTTCTGGGGCCTGGACCTGAGTATAAAAACTAATTGCCAATTTCTTCCACGGTATTGCAGATGACAGGATTTCAGTCTTTTCTTGGTATTGTTAAAAAGACTCAGTTCACAATTCTTCGAGGTTTATTTATTTATTTATTTATTTATTTATTCCAAGTGGAGTTTCGCTCTTGTTGCCCAGGCTGGAGTCCAATGGCATAATCTTGCCTCACTGTGACCTCCACCTCTCGGGTTCAAGTGATTCTTCTGCCTCAGCCTCCTAAGTAGCTGGGATTACAGGCACACGCCACCGTACCCAACTAATTTTTGTATTTTTAAGAGAGACGGAATTTCACCATGTTGGCCAGGATGGTCTCGAACTTCTGTCCTCAGATGATCCACCTGCCTCAGCCTCCCAGACTGCTGAGATTGATTACAGGCATGAGTCACCGCGCCTGGCCATGCTTTGAGATTTAAATCAATTTCCTTAATTACTAGTAAACTTGAAGTTCTTTTCAAATATTAGCTGTTTATATTTCTTTATTCTGAATTTCATATGCATATTATTTCCATTTTTTTTTAAATGGGCAATCTTTTTTTTCTTTTATAAACTCTTTGTAAGAGCTCTCAATAAATTCTGGATTTCAGTCCTATTTCTGTCATATAGGATGCAAAAAATTTCTCCTAGATTGTTGCTTGTCTTTGTAGCTTCCTTTGTAGAATATTTTGTCAAACAGATGTTTTAAATTAATTACATGAAATCAAGCAGTATTTCCCTTGATTGATTATTTTGTTTGATGCCTCTTATTTCACCATTCTAAGATTATAAAGGTATTATCTGATATTCTTCTTTAATCATTTTGAATTTTTAATGTCAAAGTTTTTAATTCATCCCCAGTTTAACTTTGTGTGTGCAATGTGAAGGATGAATCTTGTACTATTTAAAATTTTTCAAATGTATACTCAGTTGTATCAGCCCCAGTGTTTAAAGTTAGTTTCACCAGGCTTCTCTGGTTTGCTATTTCTTAACAATTCCCTCCTGTCCTACAAATGTATTTATCTGCTCTTGCCTCAACACTTGAAAATTACTTTAGGTTCATAATGTGTTTTCCTCAGCATTATTATCAATGTATAGAGCTTGCAACTCCTTGGTTAAATTCTACCTTAGTATTTGACCTTATAAGATGCTTTTGTAAATGAAATCATTTTGTTAATTTTTTTTTTTTTTAGGAGAGTTGTTCATGTAAAGAAATGCACCTGATTTTCGTATGTTTATTTCGTATCCTGCAACTTCACTGAATTTTTTTGTTAGTTCTGACAGAGTTTTGGTGAAATCTTTAGAGTTATATATATAGGTATAAATATAGAAAACCTGTGACTTAAACTGTCTAACCTCCTGGGAATGCAGCCCAGTAGGTCTCAGCCTTATTTTACCAGCCCCTATACAAGACAAGTTGCTCTAGTTCAAATGCCTCCAGCATTTTTGTTTCTCCTGTTGACTTTAAACTTCCTTAAATACTCTTTCTATATATATAGGCCATGTCCTCTGCAAACAGTGACAATTTAACTTCTTCCTTTCCAATTTGGATGCCTTTTCTTTCTTTCTTTCTCTCACATAATTTCTCTTGCTAGGACTTCCAGTATTATGCTGAATAAAAGTAGCAAGAGTGGCAACCTTGTTTTGTTCCTGATTTTGGAGGGAAGGCTTTCAGCTTTTCACTGTTGAGTTTGAGGGTAGTTGTGTATTTGTCATATATGGCCTTTAGTATGTGGAAGTACATTTCTTCTATACCTAAATTGGTGAAACTTTTTATCATGAAAGGATGTAGAGTTTTACCAAATGCTTTTTCTGCCTCTATTGAGATAATCGTATAGTCTTTGTCTTTCATTTGTTAATGTGATGTATCACGTTTATTGATTTGCATATGTTGAACCATCCTGGGGTAAATCCCATTTCATCATGGTTTATAATTCTTTTAATTTGCTGCAGGATTGGTTTGCTAGGATTTTTTGATTGATGTTCATTAGAAATATTGGCCTGTAATTGTTGTTGAAAGAATAGAAGTGATGGGATGTCTAAGTGAAACCTTACATTGTTTGAATGAGCCCTGTGTGGTCATGATACATTATTCGTTTATACACTTCTGCATATGATGGCTTCTGTGTCCATAAGTGAGATGAGGCTGTAGATTTTTGCTGGTGTGTTTATCATTTTGTACAGGGATTCACAGAAAGAACTGACACGTTTTCTAGCTTTTTAGTTTTAGGGCTTTCTATTGTGTCTTAAAGGTTTGACAGAACTATCTTTCAAATGTCTGGGTTGGTATCTTTTTCATTTATTTATGCTTTGTTGGCATTTTTACTTTTTACACTTATGAATACATATAACACACACATACACATGCATACTCAAACATACACATATATAATTCTACATAGAAGGAGTCATAGCATAAAAGCATTTTGTCCTGGAATACTTAATTTGTCATTGATTCCTTAATTTACGTGAAATTCCTTCCCTTCCTCCCTCCCTCCCTCTCTCTGTCTTTCTTTCTTTTTCCTTCCTTCCTCTTTCTTTCCTTCTCTCTCTTTCCCTCCCTCCCTCCTTCCTTCCTTCTTTCCTTCCTTCCTTTTTCTTTCTTTCTTTCTTCTTTCTTTTCTCTTTCCTTCTTTTTCTTTCTCCTTCCTTCCTCTTTCTTTCCTTCTCTCTCTTTCTCTTCCTTCCTTCCTTCCCCCTTTCCTTTCCTTTTTCTTTTCCTTTCTCCTTTATTTCCCTTTCTCTTCTTTTCCTTTCCTTTACCTCTTTCCCTCTTTCTTGCTTTCTTTCTTTTTCCTTTGCATTCCTTCTTTCTTCCTTTTTGGCTAAACTCTTTCCTTCACTTTCCCTCCCAACTCATTGTCCAAACCTCACTCTGTAATCAATACTTACAACTCAGTATATAGCTTTCTGCAGCTTTCTGTACACTCACAAAATTATACAAACAGGCATGCACATATATAATCACACACACAGACACGCACACACACACCCTTCACTCACTTCACTCACTCATAGAAATATTTGTTCTGATTATTACTTTGCAAAAATTATAACACATATGTATGTACTCTGCTGCATCTTGCTTTTCTTATTATCAATACATTCTGTAAATTGTTTCAAATCAGCTGATAAAGATCTAGCTCACTTTTTAATGGTATAATTCTCTGTGGTAGGGCATTCACTTTGTCTCCTCCTTTCTTTTTCTTTTACAAATGATTCTGCATTGATAACGTTAACACATAACCTATGGTACTGTTATTTTATTTCTATTTGATAAACTCCCAGGAGTGGGATTTCTGAGCTGCAGTGTATGTTTGTTTTTAATTTTAATAGCTATTTCTGAATTGCTTTCACTGATAACATATTTTGAGTAGGTTTTTGGACTGCATTTCCAATATTGCCAATGGTTATTTGTCTTCTCATGGTTTCTACCTCTTCTTGAGTCAATTTCAGTAAGTTATATTTTCTCAAAAGTCATTCACTGCGTGGATTTTCAAAATTGGTGGTGCAAATTTTACGTAGAGTTCTTTTATAATTTTAAAAATTCTCCCCTATCTCTGTGGAGCTCTGAACACTTTGTATGTGTCCTCTCCTTTTTTTGTTTGATTTCTCTGAATATAATTTCCCAGTTCTTTAACTTGATAATACCCCAGAAACCTGCAACTTTTTGTCTTTCTTTGGTTTAAGTTTGGAGCTCAAACCTACTCTTTCTTCTGCAGCTGTCATTGCCTGTAATGTGGGGCTACTCCAACACTCCATTCACCCCACAGATATCATACACTTCCTTGGGTTTTTATGAATTTATTATTTAAGTTTTTTTTTTATTTTGATAATGTCTTGGAATTTTGGAGGGAGAGAGCAGATACTTGTTCTAAAAATCACATGTGAATTCAACCCTCTCTATGTGTGTTTCTAATGGACTAGCAATTTTAAGAAAACGTATGTTTAGCCAGACAGGCAATAAAAGTACAGTGAACTTCTTGGAAAATTTCTGAAGCAGACAGCAGCAAACAGAAATTAAATGAGCACACACTTATCAGGCTACTTCACATGTATTATCTTATTAATTCTTATAGCAGTACTATGAGTTTACTATAGCATCATGCCATCAGCTATAGCTAAGCAAACCAAGGCACAGAGAGGTAAATAATTCCCCTAATAAGTGCAGGGCCAGAACTTAAAATCATCTTCAGAATCAGTTTTTTTTTAAATATGCCCTACAAAGTGTGTACTTTCCTGTAGACAGCTAAATTATGTTGTTTATCCAATAATATTTCATCCACCTGCAAATAACAAGACTAAATTATGTGGTCTGTGCTGAGAATATCTGCCCTCATGGCTGCCTGTAGTATTTTGAGCATTCTGTCTCGATAGGACCCCATGCTATAAATCTTGCCTTATCCAGATAGAATTAAAAAGAAAAAGCAAAAACAAACAAACAAGCAAATAAGCAAATAAGCAAAACACAAGACCAAAGATCTTAAAAGACAATTCACTTAAGAAAATATACAGATGGCAAATAAGTGGATGGAACAGATGTTCCACATCATATATCATTCAGGAATCTGGGAACTGCCGATTAAAGCAATGAGGTATCACTACATATCTCAAGGGTCCCCGACCCCCAGGCCATGGACCAGTAGGAGTCTGTGGCCTGTTAGGATCTAGCTGCATGGCAGGAAGTTGAGTGGTGAGCAAGGGAGCTTTACTGCCTGAGCTCCACCGCCTGTCAGGTCAGCAGCTTCCCTAGATTCTCATAGGAGTGCAAACCCCACCGTAAACCGTGCATGCGAAGGATCTAGATTGTGAGCTCCTTATGTGAATCTAGCTGATCTGAGGTGGAGCAGTTTCATCCCAAAAGCATCCCCCTACCCCATCCATGGAAAAATTGTCTTCTACGAAACCAATCCCTGGTGCCAAAAAGGGTTGAGACCCCTGCTATTAGAATGACCAAAATCCTGAACACTGACAACACCAAATGCTGGCGAGGATGTGGAGCAACAGGAACTCTCATTCACTGCTGGTGGGAATGCAAATACTGCAGCCACTTTGGAAGACAGTTTGACAGTTTCTTACAAAACTAAATATACTCTTACCATATGATGCAGCCATCATGCTCCTTGGTATTTACCCGAGGGAGATGAAAACTTATGTCCACACACAAATCTGCACATGAATGTTTATAACAGCTTTATTCATAATTGTCAAAGCTTGGAAGCAACCAGCATGCCCTTTAGTAGGTGACGGATATATAAACTGTGGTACATCTAGACAATGGAATATTATTCAGTACTGAAAAGAAATGAGCTACTGAGCCATGAAAAGACAAGAAGCAACCTTATATGCATACTACTAAATGAGGGAAGCCTATCTAAGGCTACATACTCTGTGATCTGACTACATGACATTTCGGATATGGCAAAACTATAGAGTGAAATGATCAGTGGTTGCAAAGATCTGGGGGCAAGGAGGGTTGAATAGGTGGAGCACAGGGTCTATTTTTAGGGCCATGAAATTACTCTGTATGATACTATGATAGTGAATACATGGCATTATAAATTTGTCCAGACCTGTAGGATATACAACACCAGGAACGAACACCAACGTAAACTATGGACTTTGGGTGATAATGATGTGTCAGTGTAGGTTTATCCGTTGTAATAAATGCACCACTCTGCTGGGGGATTCTGATCATGAGGAGGCTGTATATGGAGGCAGACAGGGAGGATATGGGAAATCTGTTCCTTCCTCTTAATTTTGCTATGAACCTAAAACTTCTCTAAAAAAAGTAAAGTCTTAAAAACAAACAAATGCACAACAACAGTCTTATATTTCCCAGCCTGTCTTACATTAGAGTGCAGATGTGATTTCTGTGTGGCTAATCAGATGCCCCTGTGTGAAATACTAATTTGAACAGAGTCAGGGGCATCCATCTTCCTATTGTCACTCACAGCAGAAGCAGTGAGGTCCTGATGTCTGTCACTACAGTGGTGGCTTTTGGTTCAGGAGTTCCCTGATGACAGCAGCTTCTTTGTGGATTCAGTTCTGTTGTGGGGTTCTGCAAGTTCAGCTTAGAGTCTGTTTCTTCAGCTGTTTCAGTGACTCTCTGAGCTGTCTACCATGAAACATTCTACTCTGCTTACACCAATTAGAGCCAATCCAGTTATTTACAAATACAAATCCTGACCGGTAGCAAAGGCCTAGTCTTCCTGTAATATTTTAAGACTGAAATCATTGGGTATATGTGAAAACTTTTTGTTTGTTCTAAATTTTTTCTTTCTTTCTTCTTTCCTTTCCTTTCCTTTCCTTTCCTTTCCTTTCCTTTCCTTTCCTTTCCTTTCCTTTCCTTTCCTTTCCTTTCCTTTCTTTCCCTTTCTTTCTTTCTTTCTTTTCTTCTTTCTTTCTTTCTTTTTCTTTTTTTCTTTTCTTTCTTTCTTTTTCTTTCTTTCTCTTTCTTTCTTTCTTTTTGTAAAATAAAACATTTATGGAAAAGTGCACCAAAAAGGATAATGAATGAGAACAGTGCAACTCAGGCCAAGGAGATGCTATAGTAGCTTCCGCAATCTCCCCTTTATGCTCCCTCAAATAACTCGATCAAGACCACAGTTATTTCCCTTTCTCTCTGGAAAAACAAAAAACCATCTGAAGTTGTAGCAATTTATTTCCTGCTTTTCTTTGTGATTTTATCACTTTTATGCCTTAACAGTAGGGTTTAGTTTTGTTAGTTTTTGAAATTTACATGAGCAAAGTTATACTATAATTTTATGCATCATTTTATGTCTTGCTCATTTCACTCAACATTGTATTTATAAACGTCACTAATTTTTGTGCATAGCTATAGTTTGTTCATTTTCCATGTCATATAGCAGCAGTCCCCAACCTTTTTGGCACCAGGGTCAGGTTTCTTTCTTGGAAGACAGTTTTTCCATGGATGGAATTGGGGGAGATGGGTTTTAGGATGAAACTGTTCTCTTCCACCTCAAATCATCAGGCTTTAGAGTCTCATAAGGAGCACACAACCTAGATCCCCTGCATGTGCAGTTGGCTCTCCTATGAGCATCTATTTATTTATTTTTTGACACAGAGTCTCACTGTTGACACACAGCCTCTGTTGCTCAGGCTGGAGTGCAGTGGTGCCCTCTCAGCTCAGTGCAACCTCTGCCTCCCAAGTTCAAGCGATTCTCCTGCCCCAGCCTCCCGAGTAGCTGTGATTACAGGCATGTGCCACCACTAAGTCCAGCTAATTTTTGTATTTTTAGTAGAAACAGGGTTTCACTATGTAGGCCAGGCTGGTCTTGAGCTCCTGATCTCAAGTGATCCACCTGCCTCGGCCTCCCAAAGTGCTAGGATTACAGGCATGAGCCACCATGCCAGGCCTTCCTATGAGAATTTAATGCCGACGCTGATATGACAGGAGGTGGAGTGCAGGCTGGTAATTCTGGCTCACTCTCACTCCCTGCTGTGCAGCCAGGTTCTGACAGTCCATGGACAGTTACTGGTCTGTGGCCTGATGGTTGGGAACCCCTGTCGTGTGGTATTCCATTGTTTAACAATGGCGTTTAGTACTTACAGACATTTGCATTATTTCCGGTTTATGAAAATTATGAGTGATGCAGCTATGAATATTCTTGTACCTTTACTTGGCGCACGTGCTCATGACTTTCTCTTGTACAGAAGTGAAAATGCCGCATCGTTGGTTATTTGTATCTTGAACTTCAATGAATAATGCTACACTGCTTTACGAAGTGTTTCCACCAGTTTTCATCCCCGCCCACTGTGTCTGAGCATTCCTACTGCTTCCTGTTCTTGATCATTTTTGATTTTAGGATTTTTCTTTTCAAAGATGTGTAGGATGTGTAGTGACTTATTATGTCTTTGCTTTGCACTTCCCTCATTAGTAATGGAATTAGGCATTGTGTCTGGCTACTTGGGTTTCTTCTTTTGGTTGTATGATCCAGTAGTTAACTCATTTTTCTATCCTATAGCCCATTTTGTAATTGATTTGCATATCCTGGAATCCTTTGTTAGTTTTATGTGTTTGAAGTTTTCTGTGTTCAACTCTGTGGCTTGACTTTTCTCTCTCTTAATGATGTTTTATGATAAATAAAATGATTTAAATGTGATCACATTTATTGTTCTTTACTTTTATAAGTAGAGCTTCTTGGGTCTTGTGTATTATTTCTCTCTCCACTATGAGGACATAAAGGTATTCTACCTGATCCTCTAAAAGCCTTATAGTTTTGATTAATTGAATTAAAAAATACTCTCTCTTTCTTGAAGAGATCAGAACACTTATTAGAAATAAGTGTTGTTTTGATTTTACAGAGAGGTGTTATGTGTTGTGTATGTGTATTTTTAAATATTTAATCTGGATAGTTAAAGATTTTAGCATCTATTTCCTTTAAGATCAACTGATCAGAGAAACTCCGTGTAAAATTCCTCTCTAATTCTTGAACATTGTGCTACCCAAGAGGTCCAGTGTTTGGGTGGGTGTTTAGTCTGTCAGGCCTGCCAATAACAAAATATCACAGACTGGATGGTTTAAACAAAAGAAAGTAATATTGTTACAGTTCTGGAGGCTGGAAGTCCAAGATCAAGGTGTGGGCAGGGTTGGTTTATTGTATGGCCTCTCTCCTTGACATGCAGAGTGCTGTCTTCCTGCTGCCTGCTGCTACTTCATGTGGGCATCCTCTGTGCATACGCTTCCTTCTCTCTATGTGTCTTGATCTCCTCTTCTTAAAGGGACAGCACTCAGACTGGGCTAAGGCCCACCCTAATGGTTTCATATCAGCCCCTTCTCTTTTTTTCTCCCAGCTTTATTAAGGAAAAATTAACAACTAAAAATTGCATATATTTATGGTATGCAACACCATGTCTTGATATATGTATGCAATGTGAAATAATGAAATCAAGCTAGTTAACACATCCATCATATTATATACTTACTTTTTGTGGTCAGACATTTAAGATCTCTACTTTTAACAACTTTTAAGTGTGTAATGTATCATTCTTATTAGGTTGGTACAAAAGGACTTTTTTTTTTTTGCCGAGTAAAAGTAGTGACCAAACAGCAATTACTTTTGCAACAACCTATAACTACTATAGTTAGCATGCTGTGCAGTAGATCTCCAGAACTTATTCATCCTGTATAACTGACTCTTGGTCCCCTTTAACCAACTGTCTCCTCATTCCCCCTCCCAATCCCTTTCCCCTGGCACCTGCCACTCTACTCTCCTCATCTATGGGTTCCACATTTTAAAATTCCACATATTAGTGAGATCATGAAGTATTTGTCTTTCTGTGCCCAACATACTTCATGGAATATTTTCCAGGTTCATCCATGTCACCTCAAGTAATGGAGTTTCTTTCTTGTTTGTGGCTCAATAATATTCCATTGTGTTTATATATATTTATTGTGTGTGTGTATGTGTATATATATTTATTGTATATATATTCCATTGTATATATATTTATAAACAAAATCCTGCATATTGTATGTATATATGCAATCCTGAATATATGTATAAAATGGAATATATATATTATATATATGTATGGAATATATATATATATACACACACACACAATGGAATATTATACACACACACACACACACACACACATATGTATATACACCACATTTTCTTTGCCCATTCTTCCATCAGTGGACACTTAGGCTGATTTCATACCTTGGCTGTTGTAAACAATGCTGGTATGAGCATGAGAATGCAGATGTCTCTTTAACACAGATTTTATTCCTTTGAACATATGCTTAAAAGTGAGATTGTTGGATCAATGAGAGTTGTATTTTTGATTTTTTTTAGGAACTTTTCTCCATACTTTTTTTCTATAATAGCTGTACCAATTTATATTCACAGCAACAATGCACAAGGGTTTCCTTTTCTTCAGATCCTCACCAACACTTGATATAGTTTATCTTTTTGATAAGAGTAAGCCATTCAGACAGGTGTGAGTGGTATTTCATTGTGGTTTTGAATTTGCACTTCTCTGATGATTAGTGATGTTGAACTCTTTTTCATATAACTGTTGGCCATTTGTATGTCTTCTTTTAAGAAATGTATCTTCAGGTCCTTTGCCCATTTAAAAACTCAGATTGTTTTCCTGCTACTGAGTTGTTAGAACAAAGCTAGAGGCATCACACTACCTGATTTAAAAACATATCACAATGCTAGAGTAATCAAATCTGCATGGTACTGGGCATGAAAACAGACATATAGACCAATGAAACATAATAGAAAACTTGGAAGTAAATCAATAAATTTATGGTCAGTTGATCCTTGACAAAGTTGCCAAGAGCACATAATAGGGAAAGGACAGTCTCTTCAACCAATAATGTCAAGAAAACTAGATATCCATGTGCAGAAGGATGAAATCAAATCCTTAGCTGGCACCATATGCAAATATCAACTCAAACAGATTAAAGACTTAAATGTAAGGCTAAAACCACTAGAAGAAAATGTAAGAAATGTAAATCTAAAACCAATAGAAGAAAATAGGAAAAAAATTTTCAACGTTTCTATGGGCAAGATTTTTTTTTTTAATATAACCCCAAAAGCACAAGCAACGAAAGCAAAAATAGACAAATAGAATTACATCCAACTAAAAGTCTTCTGCACAGCCAAGAAAACAGTCAACAGTGAGGAAACAATCTATAGAATGAGAAAATATTTGCAAACTATCCATTTGCAAAATATCCTAATTGTTTAAAACTCGACTTTATTCCCTAAATACCTCTTTATAGGTTCTGTCTACAAATACGGTCACACTCTGGGGTGGGGGCTTCAATATGTTAATTTCAGAGGGCCACAATTCAGCCTGTAATAGTGACTAATGATCCAGACTTCATATGTGTCATGTATTAGTGTAAGTTCACTTGTACTTGTAAGTAATGTACAGATATGATTGAAGGATTAGAGACAGATCTTTTGCTTAGACAGGTTATTCTTCTCTATTAAAAATAGAATTTATTGCAGCATTATTCATACTAGCAAAGACTTGGAACCAACCCAAATGCCCATCAATGATAGACTGCATAAAGAAAACATGATACATATATGCCATAGAATACTATGCAGTCATAAAAAAGAATGACATCATGTCCTTTGCAGGGACATGGATGAAGCTGGAAGCCATCATTCTCAGCAAGCTAATACAGGAACAGAAAACCAAACACTGTATGTTCTCACTCATAAGTGGGGGCTGAACAATGAGAACACATGGACACAGGGAGAGAAACGTCACACACCAGGGCCTATCAGGGGGTTGGGGACAAGGGGAGGGAGAGCATTAAGACAAATACCTAAAGCATGCAGGGCTTAAAACCTAGATGATGGGTTGATGGGTGCAGCAAACCACCATGGCACATGTACACCTATGTAACAAACCTGCACGTTCTGCACATGTATCCCAGAACTTACAGTTAAATAAACAAATAAATAAACATAGGCCTATTTTTTTTTTAAAAAAGATAGCACTTATTACTGAGGAATCAGTAAGGTTTATTCTTCTATGTAGTGGGAACTTGCAGAGGAATTGTAATAGTCAGAATCTCTATTTCATGGGCCTCTCCAAGTCTTATATTCACTACTTTGTGCATAGTTAGGGAATCCTGGAAGACCCACCCAATTCGCTTAAAGGAAGAGTGATCCTGAATCTTGTCAGACCATAGAAAAAATATCCAACTTAGACCATATTTTATTTTAATAGAATTAAAACAACTTCAAAATAAAATCCTACCATCTATTGAGTTTAAAGACCTGTCAGAGCCTAACCCTTATGTCCACCCTGGATCCAGAGCTGGTTTACAGAGCAATAGCACTCTCTTTAGGAAATTCCCCAAAGACTTAAGCAGAATTCAGAGAGGATGATCTCTGGAGAGGGGCTGGGCGGAGGAGGGTAAGGAGGAAGTTAAAACCCCACTGATAGGAGCAGCAAATATAGCCATTTCTCTTTTGTTATTGAGCTGGAAAGGGAGAAATTAGGTCAACTCCTAGATTTGAAATTCTCCTTGAGAAGAGGGACTGCTGCCTGTGGAGTGGTCCATGTGTGGCTTTAGAATCCCGTGCTAGTAAGACTGATCTCATTTACCAAATCCCTGCTGCAATGCCATCCGTTTTAAAGTTGTAGATCCTCTGTCTTAGCCTTCAACAGTCACACATACACACACACACACACACAAACACACACACACACAATTGCTCAATATATATGAGGCTACTAAGGTATTTTCTGTGTAGGTTTTAATTCCTGGGACACATCCAGTATCTCTTTTAATGGCTTCTGGGCCTGGCACATATTGGGTGCTCAAAAAATGACATAAGGTTGAATGAATATGGGAATCATTTATAGTCAAGATTAAGAATTATTAAATTAGTGGGATTCTGGCTAAGAATATTGGGAGTGAAGTTGAAAGCACTGAGTCAATCTCATGTGGGTTAGTCTTCATTGGGCCTCAGTTCACCCAGTTGTGAAATATACACACACCGATAGGTAAAGAGATAGATAGATACTAGGTAGAAGATAGACAGATAGAGAGACAGGCGGACAGGCAGTTAGGTAGGTAGGTATTATGTAGGTATGGGTTTGTAGACTAGATTTGTATGTTTCTCCTTCAGAGTGTTCTTTTAAGGCAGCAGGAAAATAAGGCAATAAAGTCCCTAGGATAATGCACATCAGATGCACATGGGTTTGCTCAATCCAAATCTATGCCCACCTTGCTTGTCTTGTTTCTTCTGCTGCGTCTCCTTCTGCCTGCCTCCCACCTGAAGGAAGTGAGGTGTTGCCAGGAGGGGAACAGCCAGGACCCAGCCACTTTCTCTGGAATCCTGTGAAGGGAATGAACAGACTTAGAACTTTGGCTGCTGCAGCGACTTCTATGCCAAAAAACTGCTTTTTAAAAAAATGTTGAAGATTCATTGTAAGATACTAAATCCGAATGCAACAGCAGGCATCACAACCTGCTTTTTCCTCCTCCCCCTTCCCCCTTTCCTTCGTAGGAGTCCTCGGTCCTGACAACAGATGTCCCTTCGATCAGCCTGCAGCAGACACCCAGTAGCACCTTGACACAGAGCAACAGCCTGCTAGATTTCAGGGTCGTCTTAAAAGAAAAAGAAATGCAACCACTGTTTAAGTTGGAGAAGAAAACGTTGTGTAAACAGAGACCATTCGGTGAGACCTCCCTTTGCAAAGGTTCACCATGCAAACAAACAGAAGAGAAACCTCACATTCCCTTCAGCAGCTAAACTCCTTGTGAGTAATTTCTTTAAGGAGCACATGTAATTCGGACTGTCAACTAACCTAAAAACTGGTTAGGAATCAAGAGAAACAGAGATCGCCCTCGTTAACCTGTAGTCATTGCTGAATCCCTGCTGCGTTCCTCGCAGGGGAAGTGGGGCTGAGGTGGTTAATAAACACGGCATCTTCTCTGCAAGAGAAAACCAGATTAAAAGATTTCTATGCAGGCAGGTTTGCTGGTAGGATGATGCTCCTAGAGTTTCTTTGTCTGTGTCACAGACTAAAAATCCCAGTAGCATCTTAAGTGCTTGTGTGTATGTGTATCTGTGTGTGTGTGTGTGTGCGTGTGCATGTATCATGTGTGTATCTATGTATTTACCTTTCCTGCCCTACCTTTGGAATCCTGATTTTGTTAACTTGTATTTAATGTAAGAATGATAGCAGTAATTACCAAAGGATCCTGGAGTACCAGGAAGGAGCTCAATGAGAAATGGCTTCAGAGGCAGCCATCTGCTACTGGGGAGTGAGAGGGGCTGGCATCCAAGTCACAGCCTCAGGGACCAGGCTGGCGATTTGCTCTCCGTGGAGAAACAGCACTGGTGGTGTGGGTTCGCAGCTTCCCCTAGAGGAAGAGAGGGTCTGGAAAGTCTGTGAAAGAATATCACTCTCTCAACAAGCAAAGGGCAGGTTGGGATGACTTTCCCCATGTAGGGAGTGGGAACAGTCGGAGAGGGCTCAGGGGCTTAGGAAGCAGATCGATGCTGAAGGAAGATCCCTCGGATTCAGATCCAGGTTTTGCCACGTGTAAACGCTGTGGCATTAGGAATGTTATTTGACTTCTTTTTGACTTTTTTTTTCGGATGCAAACTAGGTGAACACTGTATACACATCTCACAGGTATTGCAGGGAAGGATAGGAGTTCAGTTGTTTACACCAGTCTAGCTGTGGGACCTTGGACAGACATCAGATGTCTGCAAAGCCCACCAATCAACCACAGAGGGAGAGGCAGTACTGCTGATATTTATTGAGTCATCATCTGTTCCAAGCCCAGTATCGATTCATACGATCCTCCCAGAAACTCTGTCAGTAGGTGGTGTTATTAACCAGATGGGAAAACTAAGACACAGAATAACTTATCCCTAAGAGTAATTAGCATTTATTAAATTATGGACTCTGTCCTAGGACATTTACATGTGTTGCTTAATTCTTAGAACACCTCTGTTTCTTTCCTACTATAAACATATTATTATCTTAGTTTTAGAGATGAAGAAAATAAGGCTCAGAGAGGTTAAGTAACTTGGCCAAGATGCATAGGACCAGGGTTCAGATCTCTGTATGTCTCACTGTTAAGCCTCAGGTCATTTTGGAGTGTTCATCTCTATCTTTGAGATATTCACAGGTTGAAATCACAGGATACTCAACCTTCTGTTGTCTCACTCAACTCCAGGCATGAAGGATGAATTAAATTAAATTACAGTGGGATATTTTCAGGAAAAATCTATGGAGAATAACTTAATGTCCTTGCTGATATTACTTTGCTTCTCTCTGGTGAGGTTTATAGCATTTCCAGCACCTGTTTACCCCCTTTCTCATCCGTCCTTCTCTCCATCTCTCCACCAATCTCTCCATCCTTCCATTTATCATCTATTCATCTATCCATTGTTTGTCCTCCCATCCATCCATCCATCCATCTCACCATCCATTTATTTATCAATCCATCATCTCTCCATCCATGCATCCATCCGTCTGTCCATATATTCATCCACATTCATTTATCCAGCTCTCCATCCATGCATCCATCCATCCATTCATGTATCCATCTATCCATCCATCCACGTATCTATCAGTCTGTCATCCATTCATCTACTAATGCATCCATCCCTCCATCTGTCCGTCCATCTGCCCATCATTCATCTACCCATTCATCTACTCATCTATCCATCTATACGTCATTTATTTGTCCATCCATCTGTTCATCCGTTTATCTATCCCCTATGTTTCAGATACCTTTCTAGGTGCTGTGAATAAAACAAATAAAATTACCTGCAGTCATGGAAATTATATTTAAGGATGGACAGACAATACCTACGATAAAATAAGTAAAATATCAACTATGTTACATAGTCATGAGTGTGAGGGAATAAAATAAAAGCTCCCTCAGTAAGAAGATGAAATTTGAATAAAGATTTAAGAGGCCAGGGAGTGAATCAAATGGTTGTCCTTAGGAAAAACTGTATAGACAGAAGAAACAGCAAATGGGAAGTCCCTGAGGTGGAAGCTTCAGAATAGAAAAGAAGGTGATGTGGACATAGTGAAATGAGCGAGTGGCAGGGTGTCAGGCAGGAGCATGTCTTTTAGACCATTGTGAGGACTTTTAGTCTGAGATGAAAATGTTTTCAAAGACATTAAGCAGAGAGGTTACATCATCTGACTTGGTTTTAATAGGATCACTTAGTTTTAACCAAGCAAATTGAAGAGAAATTGGTACAGAAACAGAGACACCAGCTGGAAAACTTTTGCAATAGTTCAGGCAAGAGAGCATGATGGTCTGGACAAATGGTAGTGGTGTAGGTGGGAAGAAGTGATGAGATTCCAGGTGTATTTTAAGGTAAAGGAAAACAGGATGAAGGGCACATGGGAGAGATGATGCCTGTCCCAATCTATCCTGGTCCACAAAGAAAGGAGACAAATGCTCTAGGTCTTGGACTCTAGCTGTTTAATAGGACACTTCCTGGGGTACCAATAAGCAGAGGAAATGAAATCACACAGGTAGAATACATTGCCCAAGAGTGTATTAGTTTGGGTCCACGAAGATGCAGAAGCACGTGGCAATACAGGCTGAGATATACAAGAATTTTTGGAGGAATGCCTGTGAAGGAAAAAAGGCAGTGGGGTGATGGAGATGGCAAGGAAAGTCTTCAAGTTGCAATGCAGGTCTGACACCTGCAAGAGAGAGGGCAAAGGAAGACAGGTTGTGTAGGAAGGGTTGCACACACAATTCTAAGAGGTTTGGCCAGGCCATTGGAGAGTCCTCAAGCCAGAGCTGCCCATCATTATTCTCCCAGCTGCAGCTGATCTGAGAGGCATATTTTTGTGGTTACCACAGAAAAGGTGCACAAGCTCTAAATCAGGGAAGGCAAATCAACACAACATTGGTGTGAAAAAATCAAAGCTACGTGTCAGGAGTTTGATAGAGTCAGGAGAGAGGTTAGATGACAGGAGCAAGGAAGGAGAATAAAAAATAACAACATATATAGTGTTTATGATGGTGAAACAGATACTTGTATGTAAGTGTATTACCTTATTTAATCCTTACAGTAACCCTATGAAGTAGCAACTATTATTTGTCTCATTTTTTAAAAACAGAAAAGTGCAGAGAGATTAATTCACACAAATAATAACTCCTGGATTCAGACTCAGGCCATGGACCTCCAGAACCTGCTCCCTGGCTCACGCCTGTAATCCCAGCACTTTGGGAGACTGAGGCAGGCAGATCACAAAGTCAGGAGTTTGAGACCACCTGGCCGATATGGTGAAACCCCCATCTCTACTAAAAATATAAAAGTTAGCCAGGCCTGGTGGCAGGCACCTGTAGTTCCACCTACTCAGGAGGCTGAGGCAGGAGAATTGTTTGAACCCAGGAGGCGGAGGTTGCAGTGAGCCGAGATCACACCACTGCATTCCAGCCTGGACAACAGAGTGAGACACCATCTCAAAAAGAGCTTAGGTCGCAGTCTTTCCATCTCACTGGGTATTTGTCAAGCAGTGCGCGGGTGGATTTTTTTTGGGTAAAGACCCTGGATCTGGCCAGACAATTGTCAGAATGCCATTTCCTACAGAAAACTCTTCACTGGCAATGTGAAGACAACATGATTTTTCACTGTTTAATGTGGGAACAAGAATATGAGGCTGGAGTCCCTATCTTTGGTGGGTTCAAAGTGTAATGGTGATGGAGGGTGGTGGCTGAGTGTAGGTCCAGTTTGACCTAACCTTATTCCAGCCCCTGATATAACCACTTAGCCATGTAGGGGGAGGACCCCTATCTCACCTTCCTCTCTGATTGCAGGACTTTCCCATATTGGTGCTTTGCTCAAGCAATGTCTGCTGAATGAATTATTTAAAAAGTGACTGAATAAATATATGCATGCAAGCTGTCTCTCAAATCCCAGAGAGTGGTCAGCTTATGTGCTTATACTGATAAGAAGTGGTTTTGCTGAAATTAACCCTCCACTTTAAGGGCTACCAATAGAAAGAAATGGCTTTGTCTACACCGGCATGACCACTTAGTCTATTAGAGTGGTTGTGGCTACTCATGATTCTCTGTTTTTCAGTGAGCTTTGAGAGCATAATATACCACCCTAAACTTTGTGGCTTACAATGATAACCATTTTATAATTTTACATACTTCTATGCTGGTTGGGTGATTCTGTTTGTGGGCAGACTCAGCTGATCTCTGCAGTCAGCTGCCGAGAGGCAGGGGCTTCCGTTCTAGGATGGTCCCATTCGTGTTTGGCAGTTGGATCAATGTCACCTGAGGCAATAAGTAGGGCTCAGCCATGTGTCTCTCAGTATCTAGTAGGCTTCATTACCCTAAGAGTTCACATAACAGTGGCTGTAAGTTTCCCCAGGCAACAAAAGGGCAAACCTAAAATGCAAGCACTTTCCAGCCTTTGCTGGGTTCACATTTGCTCATGTCCCATCGACCAAAGCAAGTCAAATGTGCAGGGCTAGATTAAAAGAGTAGGTGAATAAATCCACCACTTAATGTGAAGAACTGCAAAAGTATATTGTAAAAGGATGCATCTATAGGAGTGATAGATATTGTGGTCATTTCTGTAACACACTACACATTTCTCTCTGTGGGTCATCCACCCACAAACCCATTCATCAACTCATCCATCATCCACCTACTCCTTAGGCCATCTGTTCATCCATCCATATAACCATCTATCCATCTATCCATCCATCCATCCATCCATCCATCCATCCATCCATCCATCCATCCTTTCATCCATCTATCCGTTCATCCAGCTAGCAAGCCATCCAGTCATCCATCCATCCATCTATCCATCTGTCCATCCATCCATATAACCATCTATCCATCCATCCATTCATCCATCCATCCATCCATCCATCCATCCATCCATCCATTCATCTGTTCATCTGTCCTTCCCCACATCCATCCTATATCTCTTTAGTACAATTGTTTCCTCTTTAAGGGTCATGTGTACATCTCTTTAAAAGCCAGGTTTGAGAGTGGGGACCAACACATGCACTATTAGACAGCCCAAGTGAAGCAATATGGGCACACCAAGGAGGAAAGGCTACTTATACCCTTGTCAAACACTCTCACAGCACCTTAACTTTCCTCTTCCAAACACTCATCTATCTATATGTTTTATTTTCCACATCCTCCCTACCTTACCAGTATCTCTTTGAATACAAAGAGCATATTTGTCTAATTTACTGTTGTATCCTTACCCCTAGCACAAAGTCTGCATAAAGAACACATTTTATAAATATTTGTTGAATTGAATTGAATTGAATTGAAAGCTACAGAAAAAAAGATGACATTTGAACTGGGCTCCAGACAATAGCAAATAACATTTAATCCACAGGAACTGTGTGAGTAGCTGGGGTTATTCTCATTTTCTAAGTGAGGAAACAGATCCAGAGGGGTTAAGTGGTTTGCTCCAAATCACACAGATGGTAAAGGGATGGAGCCAGGCTTCTAATCCTGGAGCCTGCATGAGTTCCACTGACAAATTACCATTGCATGCAGGAAAATACCAGAGAGAGACTCACAATCTCTTCTGTTGATGACTTTCACATGACATTTAACAGTCCCTTTCCATATATTTGAATCCCACCCATCCATCAATTCTTTCATCTACCAGCATATCCATACATCAGTTCACCCATCTATCCATCTGCCCACCTATCCACTCTTCCATCCATTCATTCATCCATCCATCTATCTATCCATCCATCCATCCAAAAAATGTTTAATGAGCCTCTGACTTCTGTTTATTTGTAGGTTGATCCCAAGCAGCTAGAAATGTGACTGGTATATAGTAGATACTCAATAAATATTTGTCCCAGGCAGTTGGAAGTTATTATAAGTATAGTGATAATGAGAACATGGACTCTGGAGCCACGTAGTTTTGGATTCAATCCTGACTCCACCATATGTGTGGCCTTGTGCAAGTTATTTAGCCTCTGCTTCAGTTTACTCATCTGTACATGAGATTAATAATAGTGTCTACCTCTTGGGATTATTAGAAGAATTAAACACAATTACACACACATACATACACACACATTTAGAATACTGTCTTGCCCATTGTAGTTGCTTTGTAATGTTACTGGTTTATTATCACTAAATAAATGGGATGCAATGTTGATTCCTAAAGACAAGGTCACTGCTCTCACAGAACTTATATTTTAGAGTATTAGACAGATAATTAACAGCTGACCAACCAGATAACCAAGACAAGTCCAGATCAGCAAACTTTTCTATAGTTTCAGCTTTATCTGAAACCGTTCCCTTGTTCCTGTTACTCGTATACCAGGCTATGAGCTCAGTGGTACTAGGAGTCTTGCTACTCTTTTACTTGGTCCCATTTGAGGAGGGAGGGAGAAGTGATCTTTCTGTGTGGCACTTGTCATTCATGGTGCTGATGAGAGTACCAAGCAGTCTGTTCGCATTTCTGTGCTCATGTGGCCAGTCCAGTCTGCATGTCCACGCTCACTCTGTAGACCTCATTTCCTTCCAAGACACAGACAGATGCACCTGCATTCCCTGTGTGAAATGAGTAGAATGAATTTCTAGCAATTCCTGGTCCATCTTGCCCCTCTATGTCTGTCAAAGCTGCTAAGCCCAATATGAAGTTCAGGGTCTTATGCACATTAAGCTGTGACTTCAGAGTTCAATTCTATTTCCCACTCTTAGAAATGATCTGGAGTCCATAAGTGGGAATTTCTAGTAGCTCTAGGTGTAATTGAATTGCAGATACCTGAGGTTGGGAGATTTGGCCATGGGTCAAGCAGTCTGTGAAGATTATAGCCAGGAATGTGATCCACAAATCCAAGGACCATGGGCTCCTGCAGCTCAGGGCAATAATTCTTGCCCCTGATTCCCTGTTTCCCACCAGATTGATAGATACAGATAAAATGCCCAACAATAGGCATATTAGGATCTGAAGCCATAACTCAAGCAAGGCTGCTACTCTTGGGCTGATGTTCCCTTTTTCTTACAAAGATTTCTGGAACATAGCCTCAGAAAACCAAAGAATTTCAGAATTGGAAGGAACATAACCTTCATGATGAAGCCCAAACACAATTTAACCTAAAGTATCTTCCAATGAGACCTCTACCAGTCTCTTCATGCATTCTCTACCTATCAACTACACCAAATTCTTGAGCATTCCCAGAATGCAACCTGATCTTTTTGTCTCTGTGACTTCTGACATGCCATTTTTGTAATCTGGACTGCTATTTCAATTAAGAATCACTTTGTGGTAGGTGCCAGGAAATCCAAGTTCACACTGACTTAAGCAAAATAAAATATAACTATTGGCTCACATAATGAAGGTCCATGGGTAGGTAAGGCCTCAGGTATGGCTGGATTCGGGGCATAAATAATGCCAACAGGATCCAGCCTTTGGCATACTTCTTATGAGTGGCACCATTCCCAGGATCTGCTGTTGTTCTTGGCAGTTTCAAGTTTCTCCCATTAGGACTGCAAGATGGTTCTAGCAGCTGCAGGCCTCACATTCTTACAGCACTGAATTCAGTGGAATTTGTACTTCTCTTTCATAAAATCCAAGCAACTGTCCCGTCATCTCTCACTGGTTCTAACTACTCAAGAGAATGGAATATATGGACTGGCCTAAATCCTCTGGAGCTGGGGATGGGGTCATGCCACTCAATCAATGGTGCTGGGAATGGAGGAGTCGTCTTGTAAAGGAAATTTTTTATTTTTGTTAGAAAGAGGAAGGATGGACCCTGGGTGGGAGATGACATATTTTTGCCATGATTTTTCTGCCTGGAGAACTTCACTCATTATTGACACTTTAATTATTCTCTGCTATCTCTTCTCCATGCTGAGTTAATCCATTTAACCGTTGTGCTTCCATAGCTCTTCAGACTGAACTTCCTTGTATCATGTTTTGGTTGTTCTTTTGCAGACAGGTCCCCCTACCAAGCTTTGAGGCTCACCAGAAGATCAACTGTGTTTTCTAATGTCAGAAACCCCCAGCTATAAGACTTTGTGGTAGGTATACAGTAAGTGTTAGCCAATGTTTATTTAATGAAAGGATGTCACCCTAGATGGGCCTTTAATTTTATTGCCTGCATCTTTGCTATTAATTTCTAAAACCCCTACCCGACCATTCCTAGGGTTAACCATGCCTTAAATGGTAACAGGGCTCATCCTACTTAGTGATTGTACTGGGTTGAAATGTATCCCACAACCCCAAATTCATGTTTACCCAGAATCTGTGAATGTGAGCTTATTTGGAAGTAAAGTCTTTGCAGATATAATAAAATTAAGATGAGGTCATAATGAGTCTGACTGGCCCCTAAATCCAATGACTGGAGTACTTATGAAGAAAGGGATTACTTGGAGACACAGGGACAGACACATAGAAAAGATTTTAGAAAGAGCAATCATGTCACCCCAAGTCTTCTCTCTCTGTTGATCACTCCCAGTTTTTTCAGCAACCGAAGATGTCATTCAAAATCTCCGTCACCTCTCTCTTTATATTTGTTTCATGATGCTCCAGAGTGCTAATATGATGGCACTTTTATTAGAGATTGGTGTGATGCACCTGCAATCCAAGAAATGCTGGCAGCCACCAGAAGCTGGAAGAGGCAAGGGAGGACTCTTCCTTAGAACCTTTGGAGGAAGCGTGGCTCCTGCTGACACTTGGATTTCAGACTTCTAGCCCCCAGAGCTATGAGGCAAGAAACGTCTATATTTTTTTTCTTTTTTTGAGACCAATTCTCCATATTGGTCAGGCTGGTCTTGAACCCCTGACCTCAGGTGATCCGCCCGCCTTGGCCTCCCAAAGTGCTGGGATTACAGGCATGAGCCACCATGACCAGCCTGAAACGTCTATTGTTTTAAGCCACCCAGTTTGTGGTTCTTTGCTATAGCAGCTCTAGGGAACAGATGCCATGATGATTCTTACTATAGCGAGTTCTTCTTTGTATAACACTGTAGCTTGTCTTTGTTCACTGATGTCATCATTTCTTCAGCAGATATTTACTATATATTTACTGTGTGCTAGGTACTTGAGATATGCTAATGACCAAAACAGTGTCCTCTTCTCTCAGGAGCTTCCAGTCTAGTACAAAAGCAGACAGGCAAACAGGCATTTAATCCATTTGCCTTATGTAGGATGTGTCTCTGTGGAAGGAGTCTGTCTTCCATAGAGCTTATAGGTTGTGGTTAAAGTGCTGAATCTGAAGTCAGACAGACCTAAACACATGTCCTAGATCTACCATTCACCACCTAAATGATCTTTGGCAAATTGTCTTTCAACCTCATCAATATCAGTTCCCTCATTTTAATTGGGGATAACAATGGCATTGTGATGAGGACCAAATGAGTTGATGCATGCTACCTATTCAGCCTATTGCCTGGTCAAACAAGTTAGTATTTTTTTTGTAGCTTCTTAAGATTTTGGCAAGAGCAATATTCCAAGTCTTTCAGTCACCCCTAGTCTTCTCTCTCTGTTAATCATTCCCATTTTCTTCAACCACCAGGAGTGTGATTCTAAATCCCCATTACTTCACACATTATATTTGTTTAATGATGCTCAGGAGTGCTGATATCTATCAGAATATTACCCAAACTTACAATGAAAAGCAAAGCAGAACAGAAATCTCACCTCCCTTGCTCTAGAATTCTACTTCAAGTAATGCAACCAAAAATGGTCCAACTTTCTTTGAAAGCCACATCACAGTATGGACTAGTATTGAGCTTGTAGGGAAGGAAAAGAAGCCAGGTGCATTTGCACCTGCTTTCCCATTAAGGACTTGTCCAGATGGTTGTTGGGACCCAAGGGCAGGACCTTGTGTTTATCTCTGTTAAATTTTATGTTGTGTAATTCAGCCTTCCACACCAGCTGCTGGAGGTCTTCTGGGATACTGATTCCATTATGTAGCATATTGCCTACAAGATAAAGTCCCAAGTTCATATTGCACGCAGATTTTTTATCAACCTTTATTCAAACCTTTAATAAAAATACTGGATATCAGGCCAAGGGCTAAGATTTTACTCTCTTCTGGGTAAAGTGGTAAACAATATCTTATGTTTCCTGGTGGTGGGCTCTTGAAAGGGCTACAGGCAGCTCTATGCTCTGTCTGCTTCAGAAAAAACAGCTCCCTGTACCTCTTTTTAATAGCTGATACTCAGAAAAACTCCAAGCAGCTGGAGGAAATGATGGTGTCACCAACTCAAGCATCTGAACCAAATTCCCTAGGGTTAACTCTAGATACACTGCACATAGCAGACCTTTAGAGGTCCATTTACTTCTGAATGATTCCAGTACTTCTTATAGATCTCATATATCTTTGGATGAGCAAACAACCCATGATTTAGGAGGCTATTGGAAAATAATATTCATAGCTACAGTTGCTCACCTTTACTGAGCAATTGCTTTGGTTAGAAACAATGCACTATCTCACTTAATCCTTTGAACAAAAATTTTGATGTTGGGCATTGTATTAGTTCGTTTCGTTTTGACATTGCTGATAAAGACATACACAAGACTGGGCCATTTACAAAAGAAAGAGGTTTATTGGACTTAAAGTTCCATGTGGGGAGACCTCACAATCATGGTGCAAGGTGAAAGACACATCTCACATGGCAGCAGACAAGAGAAGAGAGCTTGTGCAGAAAAGAAAATCCCATTAGATTTAAAAATGGAAATTTTTAATATCATCAGATCTCCTGAAACTTATTCACTATCATGAGAAAAGCACAAGAAAGACCCATGCCCATGATTCAACTGTTTCCCACTGGGTCTCTTCTATAACACACGTGAATTATACAAGCTACAAGATGAAATTTGTGTGGGGACACAGAACCAAATCATATAATTCCACCCCATCCCCTCCCATATTTCATGTCTTTACATTTCAAAATCAATCATGCCTTCCCAACAGTTTTCCACAGTCTTCACTCGTTTTACCATTAACTCAAAATTCCACAGTACAGTCTCATCTGAGACAACGTAAGTCCCTTCTGCCTATGACCTTGTAAAATCAAAAGCAGACTAGTTACTTCCTAGATACAATGTGAGTACAGGAATTGGATAAATATAGCCATTTTGAATGGGAGAAATTGGCCCAAACAGAGGGGCTATGGGCCCCAGGCAAGTTCAAAATCCATCAACGCAATCAAATCTTAAAGTTCCAAAATGATCTCCTTTGACTCCATGTCTCACATCTGGGTCATGTTGATGCAAGAGGTGGGTTCCCATGATCTTGGGCAACTTCCCCCACTGTGGCTTTGCAGGGTACAGGCTCCTGCCTGGCTGCTTTCATGGACTGGCATTGAGTGTCTCTGGCTTTTCCAGGTGTGTGGTGTAAGCGGTTGGTTGACCTACCATTCTGGGGTCTGGAGGAAAGTGGCCCTATTCTCACAGCTCCACTAGGCAACGCCCCAGTAGGAACGGCTCTGGCCCCATATTTCCCTTCTGTACTGCCATAGCAGAGGTTCTCCATGAGGGCCCCACCCCTGGGACAAACTTCTGCCTGGGCATCCAGGTATTTCCATACATGCTATGAAATCTAGGCAGAGATTCCCAAGTCCCAATTCTTGTCTTCTGTGCACTTGCAGGCTCAACACCATGTGGAAACTGCCAAGGCTTGGGGCTTCCACCCTCTGAAACAACAGCTTGAGATATACCTTGACACCTTTTAGTCACTGCTGGAGTAGCTGGGACACAGGGCACGAAGTCATTAGACTGTACACAGCACAGGGACCCTGGACTTGGTCCACAAAATCATTTTTTCCTGGGTTTTAGGACTGTGGTGGGAGGGCTACTGTGAAGACATCTGACATGCCCTGGAGACATTTTCCCCATTGCCTTGGGGATTAACATTTGTCTCCTTGTTACTTATGCACATTTCTGCAGCCAGCTTGAATTTCTCTTCAGGAAATGGGATTTTCTTTTTTATTGCATTGTCAGGCTGCAAATTTTCCAAACTTTTATGCTGTTTCCCTTTTAAAACTGAATGCTTTTAAGTGTCCAAGTTACCTCTTGAATGCTTTGCTGCTTAGAAATTTATTCCATCAGATACCCTAAATCATCTCTCTCAAGTTCAAAGTTCCACAAATCTCTAGGACAGGGGCTAAATACTGACAGTCTCTTTGCTAAAACATAACAAGAATCACCTTTGCTCTGGTTCCCAACAAGTTCCTCATTTCCATCTGAGACCACCTCATTCTGGATCTTATTTTTCATATAACTATGAGCATTTTTGTCAAATCCATTCAAAAAGTCTCTAGGAAGTTGCAAACTTTCCCACATTTTCCTGTCTTCTTCTGAGCCCTCCAAACTGTTCCAACTTCTTTCTGTTATGCAGTTCCAAAGTCACTTCCACATTATTGGGTATCTTTTCAGCAATGCTCCACTGTACAGGTACCAATTTACTGTATTAGTCCATTTTCATGCTGCTGGTAAAACATACCTGAGTCTGGACAATTTACAAAAAAGCAGTTTATTGGACTTACAGTTCCACGTGGTGGGGGAGGCCTCACAATCATGGCAGAAAGTGAAAGGCACATCTCACATGGCAGCAGACAAGAGAAGAGAATGTGTGCAAGGAAATTTCCATTTTTAAAACCATCAGATCTCCTGAGACTTATTCACTATCATGAGAACAGCATGGGAAAGACCCGCCCTCATGATCCAATCATCTCCCGTAGGGTCCCTCCCACAATATGTGGGAATTATGGGAGCTACAAGATTAGATATGGGTGGGGACACAGAGCCAAACTATATCAGGCACTGTTTGCTAGATGAGGAAACTGAAGCTAAGGAAGAACAAGTCTAAGGGTGATGCATTAGTCTCTTCTCAAGCTGCTAACAAACACATACCTGAGACTTGGTAATAAAGGAAAGGGATTTAATAGATTCACAGTTCCACATGACTAGGGAGGCCTCACAATCATGGCAGAAGGCAAAGGAGAAGCAAGGCCATGTCTTACATGGTGGCAGGGAAGAGAGCTTGTGCAGGGAAACTCCCATTTAAAAAGCCATTATATTTCATGAGACTTATTCATTATAAGAACAGTATTGGGGAAACTGCCCCCAGACTTAGTTATCTCCACCTGGCCCCACCCTTGACATGTGGGGATTATTACAATTCAAGGTGAGATTTGGGTGGGGACACAGCCAAACCATATCAAGTGGGTAGCTAATAATTGGTAGTACAATTACTCAAACCCAGACCTCTTTCTCCTGAGATGTAAGGTTATAACACTTTCTCTCTTAGTACCAAGCAACTTCTCTTTATATTAGTCAGTAGGTTGTTTCTGTGATTAATGAATTTATGAAATATGTTGGGTTAATGGCTATTTCATCCCTGAGACTCCAAGTTCCATTTGACTAGGGACTTTGTCATTTAGTGTCCCTCCCAGAATCTAGCACAGTGCCTGACATGTGGTTAATGCTCAGTAAATGTTTGTTGAATGAACTAAGAGTGGCAGATGCAAATATGCTTTCAACCACTTCTATGAAGTATAAGGTGAACTTGATTTAGGACTGTTTTTTGACACACAACCATCTCTATGCAGTAGTTCTGGGAGTCCCAAATAGGAGTAAATACTTTCCTCACAGCACACAGAGAATTAATTAAGGTTTGTGACATCCTTTAAAATCCCTCTCAATATATAGCTGCTTTCATCTGGATAAGTGCAAGGCAGCATTATAGGGCCATTATTGGGCCTAGCACTAATGGGCATTCGTCACCTCCCCCTCCCCACTGCCACAGTGCATTAGACCTGCGTGTACCCCAGTAATTGCTAAATAACTCATGGAGTGCTTGGGTTGCTAAATTAAGAAATGAAATAATAGAGGGAAAATAGGAACAGGCAGGTGGAATGAATAGAGACATTCTAATACAGAGGATTTGCTTGCTTGTATGTCTTTTAAATAAAGAGTGTGACTCCAGTTAAGATTGCAAGAATGGGTTTTTACAGACTTTGGGGTAGTTCAGTGGTTTTACGGGCAGATGTATTTGACAGGTGGTCTCCTCTACTTCTGCCTGATAGTCTATGAGATTAGAAAGGTTAGTTTTCGTATACTGATTTGAGTACAGGTGGCTCACCCACCAAGGAGACACTTGAGAAGAACTGGCTGGCTCCATTAAAACAGTGGTGATAGGCCTTTTCAACAACATTTAAGAACAGGCAGAAATTTAGGCAGGGGATGTCCTAGTGGAAAAAATAAATAAACAAGAAAGGGTGAAGACAGGAGACAGGAGTGAGAACTCCTTGAGGGCAAATTTATCTAAACCATTTCATTTAATGACAAAGACATTCAACTTCATTTTGAGCATTTTCATGATTTCCTTTTTGTTTCTGGTCTGTCAATATAAATTAAAATAAATTTTGAAGAAAAGAACATAAGCAAAACTCAACTCTTTAGAATTTCATACTTAAAAAAATAAAGTTAGAGAAAGAAATCCCTAAGGACATAGAGCATTCCTAAACTGCACTTGAGATTTGTTCAGTGTTTATTAGACATGTAAAATTAAGATGAAACTGTCCTTAGGCAAATTTGTTTAAAATAAAATCCTTTGATATCAGAGAATGGCAATAAAGGACAACTGGATGCATGGATAGACATTCAAAAGTGGTTGAGAGGTGAGCTCCAGATGAAGCGGTTATTTGGGTGAACTGGGCTGAGAGCTGTTTCTTCGTGTTGGGCATGCGGGCAGAAGGCTCCTACAGCCTCTCATCATCATGGGGGTTCTTATCAGAAGGGTTTGTTGTGGGTGATGGAAGCACCATTTTCACTTGTGGTAGGTGACCACCTGGCTTCCTAGGTGGTCATTCTGGGTTGACGTAGGACCAGCCAGAGTCGTGGGAACAGGAATTAGAGAATGGTGATCCTCAGAGGAGAGGCTATTAGCGAGCTTGGTGACCCACAGCGGTTTCTCATACTGAGTACAAATTACACTGACTATGCAATTGATTTTATTAAAAATAAAAGCTTCAGATTCATAGTTTGGATTCTAATTACTCTTTTTTAGGGACAGTATTGATGTAACATTCTTTCTGAGTGAAGGCAGCCAATTAACCTTTGCTTCTTGTAGTTTTGCTTTTGGTAGCTTCAGATGGCTTTGCTTATGGAGATCCAAAGGCTAAGCCTCTTTGGGGAAACTGAGGCAGTTACCCTCTGTCCCTCTAGAGAGACAGAGGGTTGATCTAAATGTGAACAGAGTCATTGTAAATTCAGGTAAGCTAGTGATGAGTGGCTTCTGTTTCATCTGCTACAAAGTCCAGAGGGAAACCCAGGTGTATCCTTGAACTGAGTACACCTTTGAGAAGTCTCCTCCAGCCCCTCTTGGTCAAGTTAGTTGTAAGAGCTGCTGTAAAAGCTTTCTGGAGTATGGAGTCTAGAAAGTGAAAGGGAAGAGCTTGGGAGACTTTGGGACATAGTCCCTCCAGTCTAATACCACTTTGCAGAAGTTTATGTTCCTGAAATTTCCTTCCCGTTCTAGGAGAGAAAATGAGTTGGAGGGTAGGGGAACAGAGGGCTATGCCAGCTTCATGGCAGGCAGTTTTGGGAGTCTTTTCTCTGGGCCATTAGTTTGTTGATGGTGGATTGTCTTTCCAGCAAATCTCTTTTGATTGCAAGTGCATAATGAAGGGATGTTTTCGCGTCCTTCCAGCTCTAGGGAGAAGTCAAACTGGTTCCTTTTGAGTTCTACTGAAGCTATCATTTCTGAAGCTTATTCATCTAGAGGGCTTATGACTATTCTGAATCATCATAAAGGGTTTTTTTTTTTCCCACATGGGATAATTCAGATGGTGTGAAGCCAAGTCTTGGGACACAGACAGGTTTCTCTTTGTTGAGACATGCTGGCCACTGTCTTTACCAAGTGCCCACAAGAAGACAATTAACATGGTGATGCACTATGCTCATGTGAATGATGGAAGGCAGGCAAACTCACTTCTTATTCCAGATCCGGGGGACCCAGCGTCTTCCCCTCATCCCACCAGCTGTCATTCCTGTTTTACTGCTCTGACCTCTGGGAGAGTGATGGAGAGCTCACAGATCTTGCTCATTTTCCTGGTCTTCACTTGACATGTGAAAAGAAGCTCCCCTTTACCCTCCTCTCTGCATTTTATTCTGAACTCATATTCCACTGGCCTTGGCTAAACCAGGTACCCCAACCAGATTCTAACTTTCTTGTTTCTTCTCTGCTGCTTCTCTTTGGCCCATAGCATTTTTTCACAGACAAAAATCTCATTCTTACAGATCAATGAGCATATTCTTCTATGCCTATTAGCTAGCCTAGGATTTTGTTCTTTTGAAACTCAAAATACACAGGCTCTCAAAACTCAAAAAGCCTTTTTGCTTAAGACTGTAGTCCCTGCCTTGAGTTTCAAAGGCCCGTTTTGAACCTCAAAAGCCAAGTACTGACTCTTTCTCTCTTTGGATCCCTGCTGGAAAAAAAACAAAAACCAAAGACAGTGGGCAGAGAATGCTTTAGCTATTGATGGGGTAGCAGAAAGTATCTAAAACCAAAATAAATAAATAAATTACATCAGTTTCTGTTTTGTAATAATTAATCCCAAACTCATTCAAACAGGAAAGGGCCTAGAATTCAAATTCAGATCAGGTTTTGGAGAGGGCTAGATGTTTAGACCATGGGAACCTTTGTGTCTTCCGGAATTTGTCCAAGGAAAGCAATTACATTTGAGGGATGAGTAACCATGGTGGAGTGTTTCCCAGGAATAAGCTGAGCATTTTATATTTAATCATCTAATTTTCACAGCAATCCTATAAAATAAGTGTTATTATTGTTACCATTTTGCAGATAGGAAAACTGAGACTCCAGCAAGATTAGCCACATGATTAACGATGCTATTAAGAATCCAACCCAATTCAACATGGTGGCTCATGCCTGTAATCTCAGCACTTTGGGAGGTGGAGGTGGGCAGATCACTTGGGTCAGGAGTTCGAGACCAGCCTGGCCAACACAGTGAAACCTTGTCTCTGCTAAAAACACAAAAGTTAGCTGGGTGTGGTGGTGAGCACGTGTAATCCCAGCTACCTGGGAGGCTGAGGTGAGAGAATTGCTTGAACCTGGGAGATGGAGGTTGTAGTGAGCTGAGATTGTGCCATTGCACTCCAGCTTGGGCGATAGAGCGAGACTCTATTTCAAAAAAAAAAAAAAAAAAAGAGTCCAACTCAGTTCAGAGCCATGGCTCTAAGTCATGGAAAAAGAAGGGGTTGGTGGATAGAGAAGCTTCAATACTTGAGGAAAGTAAATAAGGAGGAGATGAATTGAAGGAGTTCTGTGGCTGGCTACTGTACATGCTGTCACTTTACCAGGGATGCCTTTCCCTCAGATCTTGTAAGGCTGCTTCTTTCGTGACTCAGGTCTCAGATCAAAATATTACAGAGGTCATCACTGGCCACCTTGGCTGTCCACCCACAGCATGCACACACACATGCCACAGACACAGTTCAAGAAATCCTATTTAATTTTAAAAATAGCATCATCCCTTCTGAAGTTATGATTTCATTTACTTATGTTCTTGTGTATTTATTGTCTGTCTCCCCTTTGTAGAGTCTTTAGAACATTGGTTTTTGAGGTTAAGTGCTTGTTTGTTTGTTTGTTTTTGAGATGAAGTCTCGCTTTATTGCCCAGGCTGGAGTGCAGTGGCGTGATCTCAGCTCACAGTAACTTCCGCCTCCTGGATTCAAGTGATTCTCCAACCTCAGCCTCCCAAGTAGTTGGGATTACAGGCGTGTGCCACCACGCCTGGCTAATTTTGTATTTTTAGTAGTGATGTGGTTTCACCATGTTGGCCAGGCTGGTCTCGAACTCCTGACCTCAGTTGATCTGCCTGCCTCAGCCTCCCAAAGTGATAGGATTACAGGCATCAGCCACCACACCTGGCAGAGGTTAAGTACTTTGTAGATTCTGACTTTTTGTTTACCTCTAAGTGTCCAGAACAGTGCCTGGTTCATAAAGGGTTACTTAAGAAATACATTTGAATGAATTTGGTTTTGTGAGAAGGAGCAGTCAGAAAGCTTAGGAGGAGAAAAGCCCCATTTTGCATATCTCCTAGCCCCATTTCAGAATAAAAATGACAAGCTTAACCTTTTCAGAATAAAAACCAACAAGCTTAACCACTTTTCAACCTTGATGTCCAAAGCTGCTTAGGAAGGTCTGGCTGGTTTGCTTTGGGGCTGCCTCCTTAAATGAGGATCAGAAAGTACCTTTAATGTTTAGCTTCATTTGTTTATCAAAGGCAGAAATGCCTTTGTCCTACATCACAGCTGGGATTCAGCAAGATGGGGACTTCCTCTGCCTTGTACTTCAGAGTAGCCGCGCGTAGCTAAAACAGTGGTTTTTCAACTCTGCAATAATCCAGGAATGTGAACATTCAGTTTGGAGATTCTCAGAGGAGGGAACCAAGGAGAAAAGTCCACAGTATTACCTGGTTTCTAAAACGGTTTAGGAAGCTGGGAAGATCAGCTTCAGCCAGTTTCTCGAGTTCTGCAACTTTAGGGTACCTTATTTGAGGCACTGGCCACCAAGCACTGCATACACTAATTAAGTTTCAAAAAAGGAATTGGTCTTAAGGTTTAGCTACTCCAGTCTGCCGTTGTGGTTCTACCCCTCAACAACCCTATCTGCCACCCAACCACAACTTGATTCATTTGATTGTCACCTTCACAAATTTTTGGCATATCCAAGCACCAGTTGTGATTAATGTTAAATATTTGTAACATTTTATATATATTTATACAGTGTCACACATACATGTATATGTGTGTAAACACTTAGTATCTTTATTTTGACTCTGCATTTAAATGAAAACTTTACATCATGAGTATAAATGGAAAAGAAACAAAAGGTCTACCTTTCTGTTAGTAGAAGGAAATTATAAACATAATACAAAGAGAAGAAAACAGTATTACACTTTCTTTTGCCTGACCAACATGAGAGATTAGCAAAAGTTAGGTGCTAAAGACAAAGAAGTAACAGAAATTAGACTTTCTCTTTTGTAAGTAATCAAAAAGAATGAAGAAGAATTGAAATAAGGGTACCTTTCTTACTGTGTAGTTTTTTGTTTTTTGTGTTTTTTTTGAGAGAGTCATCTTACTCCTTCATCCAGGCTGGAGTGCAGTGGCTCAGTCTTGGCTCACTGCAGCCTCTGCCTCCCTGGTTCAAGCGATTCTCCTGCTTCAGCCTGCTGAGTAGCTGGAACTAGAGGCATGCATCACTATGCCTGGCTAATTTTTGCATTTTTAGTAGAAATGGAGTTTCGCCATGTTGGCCAGGCTGGTCTAGAACTCCTGACCCCAAGTGATCCGCCCACGTCGACCTCCCAAAGTGCTGGGATTAGAGTCATAAGCCACATGCCCAGCCCTTACTGTGTATTTTAATATTATCTACTGCTGTGTTTGTATACCACATAAAATGAATGGACAGAACACCTAAATAATAGTGGTGCTTGTCCTGAATTTAGGGAACCACTTCATTATCCAAATCTGCATTCCCATGTATAACATCTGGCCAAGTTATCATCAGGCCTGGCTTGATCATCTGCTCAGAGAGCAGGAGGCTCAGTTTCCCGAAGCAACCCACTCCAAGTTCTCTCTCTTTAGGGTGAGAAAGTTATCCAACACATGAGCTTGGGTGGGGTGAGAAGGAAACACGTTCTTTAAGATCTTCTGAGTAGACAAGATATTTCAGGCAGATGGAACAGCATTTAAAAAGGCAGAAGGAAAGAGACAGCATGGCCTATTTTAGGGGAACCACAAGTAGTTCATTCAGCACTGCTGGATCTGTATTAAATGTCGAAAGTAAGACGATGGAGTGCGAGGAGAGGTGGGAGGTGAGACAGGCTGGCGCCTGACCCTGGAGAACCCAGCAGGTGGTGCTTCTGACTTTCAGCTTCAGCTTTGACACCAGCATGGGGCTGACTGCTTGTCCTTTGCTCTGGTATTTAGAGGTAAATTATATTTGGGTGGCAACAGCATTTCCTTCTGGAAGAAATCTATTTTTGTAGTGTGAATATATTGATAAGTTTTTGGTGTGGGTGGAAGGGGTGTGAGAGCTTCTAGGATTTTGTTTTGCTTCATGGGATATACAGACTAAAGGAGAGAAGAATGTGTAAGGGATCATAAAAGGGGATTTGTAGAAGGTTGAGTGACCTGGGGGTGGGGGAAAAAGGGCTTTTGGTGAAAGAAATGTCCATTGGGGGAATAACAGAAAGCCGATGGGGAATTTAAGGAAGTTTCTGTGCTTCAGGCAAAAGTGGACACTGAGACAAGGATATATAGTTTACTTAGGAGGTATTTAGTTTTGTATACCTTTAAGGAAGTAGGAAGGTGACAGGGGAAGGGATGTCAGGTGATTAGTGGTGCATTAGTAAGACAGCTATCCCAGTGAGTGTCTAAAGCCTTATCCCATGGTTAAAAATATTCTCATAGTCATCCTCACTGAAGGGCTAGGGAGGTGGAGTATTTTAACCCCCACCCACTTAGTCAATGGGAAAGGGTTGTCTACAGGGAGATATTAATCCCAAGAAATTAATTACCAAAGATAAATACATTCCCAGATATGAATTACTGACTTGTGATGGGCACAGCTGACTTCTGCAACTGGGAGCAGCCTTCCCACAAAGCTGGAGGCTCTGAAGTTTGGAAGTCAGAATGGTGAGCATGGAAATGGTAAGACATCCGGTGGCTATGTTTGGAGCATCCCTAGCATTCGCTATGCTTGATTTTGGGTATGTATCCACTTTTCCATCAATCATGTGACATCTTCCATAATATGCCTGTATGTTGTTCACGCCATGAAAGTTGAAACTGATGGAAAGAGGTGACTAATTGCTGAATGTGGACTTTAGTTGGCCTCCACTGAGCAAACAGGCCTGCTTCATCTGGGCTATACTGCTACACTGGAACAGTTAGGTCTTTCTTAATTGTATGTTGGAAACCCAGCTCTAATTGGCTTGAAACAAAGAAAAACGAAAGGTTTGGATCTTGGAATGAAAACGTCTGCTTGATGATGTTCAGGAGAAGTTTGATCTAGGAGCTCAAATGACCTAATTGGACTTTGGGTTACCTCTCTCCCTCTCTTATCTCTGCTTTTCTCTGGCCTGATTTTATTCACTTCTTATTGTGAGAAGGTAGTTTTCAGAAGCTTTAGGTTGCATCCTTTCTCCCCAGCCACCCTGGTAGAAAGATAACTCCTTTTAACAAAAAATTACACAATGACTTCCAAGACTGAGCAGCACTGGCTCTGTCTATCCTTCCTTGGGCCATGTGCATGTACCCAAACCTCTCACTGAGCGCCGGGTGCTGCTCTGCTCTGATCTGGCAGGCTGAACTTACATGCCTGCCTACCCTTGGAGCTGGAGTTGGGTTAAATTCTCCTTATTCTTGTAGACAAAGTGGTAGAAGAGGAGCTATTCCCTGAGGTAAAGTGGGTACTATTAGGTAGAAAAAGAAGAGAGAATAGATGTTGGGAAATACAAGAGGTATTCACAACAACAACAACAACAAAACTCTGAAAAGATGCTCAGGTGCTTAGAGGTCTGGAAGCTCAGGCCTATTTCAAGGGCCTATTATGAAATTAACACATCCATGAAATCAGCTTCCATGGGTCCAAATTCCCAGTCTTGACAACCATCCCCCTTCCTGAGCCAGACCAACCGCTTCCTTTCAGAGTTGCTGACAATAACTGATGGATGAGGGTGTCAGAGTTTCCAAGACACTGAATTTCCATTGACTGTTATAACCTTGAGCTACAGGCTTTATTGGCAGTATTTAACGCAAATCTGTTTTCCATCCTTGTCAGATCCCACTTCAATATGCGCCACAGGAGGAGAAGTCCAATGAGAAATTGATTTCTTTAATGGGGAGTGCTCTGCAGCAGATAGCAACCCTTCCAGAGATGCATTAGCTGGATTACAATTGAATCTATTCCCACTCGCTCTGAGGGACTCTCTCCTTTGCCAGAAGGATGGGACTCTGAGCTCATCATTTGCCTAATTGTTTCTTAGACTGGAGACCAAGAAAGTCGGGGCTCTCCCCTCCAGCCCTTAGGTCAGAAGCAGGGATTTCCAATCCCTAGACTTGCTAGAGAAGATTGAAATTTAGGAATTAGTGTCTTACAGTTCCTAAGAATGACTGGTGGGTAAATGTTTCTTAGCAACATTTAGACACAATCAATAAACAATAAGTGGTTGAAGTCATATGAATGAACACTTAGAAATCTGAAGAATGGCATTCCTGATTCTTAGTGGGATTTTAGGGATTGTTCATGCTGTAAGTTGAAATTACGGGGTGGTTTTTCTAGAACGTAGTGAGATTCTGCTCATGTCTGTTTGGTAAGGACCTATGCTGTTTTCATGTTTAGCAATATTAGTAATGGTAATTTTTTTTGGCTTTTATTGTGTGCTAGGCTCTCTGCATGATATGGTTTGGCTTTGTGTCCCCACCCAAATCTCACCTTGAATTGTAATAATCTCTTCATGTCATGGGAAGGACTTGGTGGGAGGTAATTGAATCATTGGGGTGTGTTTTTCCTGTGCTGTTCTCTGATAGTGAATAAGTCTCATGGGATCTGATGGTTTTTATCAGGGGAATTCCCCTATACATGCGCTCTCTCTCTTGCCTGTGGCCATGTAAGATGTGCCTTTCACCTTCCACCATGATTTTGAGGCTTTCCCAGCCATGTGGAACTATGAGTCAATTAAACCTCTCTCTTTTATAAATTACTCAGTCTCAGGTATGTCTTTGTAGCAGCGTGAGAACAGGTACACTGTTTTAATACATTTTATTATCTCACTAAGACCTCACAACCCCCTGAGATGAATTTTATTATTATATTATTATTCCCACTATACTGATGAAGGCATGGAGATTCAGAGAGGTTACACAATTTGCCCCAAGTCACACATAATGTGGTAAGTAGCAGAGCCTGCATTTATACCTTTGTCTGACTCCAAAGGTTGTCCTCTTAGCCATCACTAGTTATTTCCTTTTATAGGAAGGCATCACACACCCATCAAGGATGGATTTGTTATTATCTCCTAGGGTAAGGACCCAGATGACCTTAAAGTGTTAGGTTCTGGAATGTGACATAGAGACAAAAAAAAATTGGAGGATTCTGGCCAATGCATGTCTTCTTAGCCATACCTACTGTATCAGCTCATAGAAAAGGACCATCTTTATTTCCTAGAGGTATTGATGACATAAATGTGTTTGCAAGGAAGGGGAAATTTAGACCAGGGCTGTTGTCTTGCTGGGGCATCAGGTACAGATTTTGCCTGGAGAGAAACCCAGTGGTTTTTCCATAATGTAATCTATGATTTATCTTGTCTTCGATCTTTCAAGATTTGACCTGTCTGGGGACACTGAGCCAGCTTAACCTAACTGCATGACCAAACATGGTTTATTCTTTTTGAACCTCAGGATATTCATTTGTACAATGGGGTCAATGTTGTTAAATACGTAGAATAACATGTTAAGGTTAGTTGGAGTAACGTACAGTAAGGATTCAAGAGATGTCAGTTGGCAGTATATTGTTTTATTTTGCTTGGTTTCCATTTGTGCGTCTCTCAAATGAAGAAGGTAGATCAGCTCCATTTCTGAACCATGACTGGGTCATTTGAAAATGAATGGGGCTGGCTGGGAAGGGAATGAGACAGGTAACTGAGATCTATGGGTGAACTCTGAGGGGTCAGAAACAGCTTCAGGAAGGGAAGCAAGTTCAGTCTAGCTGGTAGCACTTGGTGATGTGAGGATCTGGCTACAGACAAGAGTGATAATTGAGGTTGGCTGTGGGCACTCAGGAAACCCAACAAGAAGAGATGGGGTAACGTTTCAGGCTTGCAGCCTACGATGAGCCTGTCACCTGGTATTAGGGACTGAACCAGATACTGTTCATAGTCTCAGTTCTATAGACTGGATATATATAAGGTTGCAGATAGGAGATGATATTCCAGTTACTCTTGCTGTGTAACAAACCAGTACAAAACCTAATGGCTTGAAATGACCATTTTGTTAGACTCACATATTCATAGGTCAGGCATTTAGGAGGCCTTCTCTGCTTCCTAATATCTGTGGCTTCAGCTGGGAAAACTTGAAGGCTGGGGGTAACTCAATGATGGGAAGCAGGAACCCTCGGCGATATCTTTACTCACCTGTCTTGTGGTGATGCTGGCTTTCCTCTGGGACCTCAGCTGAGCTCCCAGGTAGAACATTTACATGTAGTATCATCATGTGGTCTCTGTGTCGAGACTGAGTGTCCCACGAGAACAAGACAGACATGGATGGCATTTTTATTATTGAGTCTCAAAGTCACATAGCATCACATACTCTAGGTTCAAAGAGAAGAAGCATAAGCCCCAGCCATCCAATGAAAGGGATGTTGAAGTGATGTTGTAAGAAAGTTGTGGGATGGAAGATTTGTTGCCTCCATCTCTGGGGACTCCAGTCTGCCACAAGTGATGCAGTCTTACAAAATTATTATTATAGCATTATAGTCAGTAGCGCAGGCTATGGAGTCAGACTGCCTGGCTTCACATGGCGACTTCACCACTTACTGGCTGTGTGATGTTGGGTGAGTCATTTAAACTCTGTGCCTCTGCTTTCTCATCTATGAAATAGGACTACCAGTTGTACCTGTCTTATTGGATTATTGTGAAGATTACATGAACTAATAGCAAGTACACAGAACAGACCCTGGCACATTGTGAATCCCAATTAAAGCCAAGAGTTTACTATTATTATCATCATCACTAAGTAAGTTCTCAAGACAGAGACTCAGGCTTAGGGAACAAGCAAGGAAGTTAGTGGCCAAAATGAAGGAACAAAGTTCAGGCCAACCTATTAGAAAATCTGACCTCAAAAGAATGTGAGACGGGAGATGATTAGTTGCTTCTCTTTGGGGTCAGAGCTGATTCTAGAGAGAAGGACTGTGTTTTAAGGGCAGGCATGGGGCACGCTGAAGTGGCCTCTGCAGGAGTAAGGAGGGGTCCAGGCACAGTAAGAGTGGAGGAGCTGATTCTGTCACATCTAAAACATTATGACTCCGACCACCCTTTCTTTCACTTTTTGCAATTTAACCTCCTCTGTGTCTCATTGAGCCTCATCTTACTTGCCAGGTAAAAGGCCTGGAACTAAGCCATGTTAAGTCGACAGTGAGTGACAGAGGACAGCAGCCTAAGCTATGGTGACAAAGGCTTGTTCAAATATGTTGAGAGAATAGATGAGTTGGAATGGAAGAGAGCCCTCAAGATCAGGCTCCACCACCTGGTATCTGTCTTTGGTTGTGGATGACAGAAACTTAGTTCCAACCAGCATACACTAAATAGGAAATTTATTTGCTTACTTAACTGACAAGTCCGGGAGAGATAGCCTCAGCTGTGTCCACATTGAATGATGTTGTGAGGAATTCTGTCTTTCAGAGCCATTTCCCACCCCCTTTTTCAGGGCTCTGTTTTTGGTTAGGACAAATCTATTCCCTTCTTAACTCATCCGTAAGATATTTACTAGGGACTGCTATGCACTAGCATGTTTCAGGAACCAGGGATATAGCAGTGAACAAGACAGCAAAATCCTTGACCTCATGGAACTTATTTCCAGAGGGAGAAGATAGAATAAATAAATAGACAAATGAAAACAGATATATAATTTTGGTTAACAGTGTAATAGAGAGAATAGATCTGGGTAAGGGAATACAGAGTGAGAGCAAAGAAGTAGTCACAGCAAATCTATTTGAGCTGTTACTGTGTGTGAAGGCACAGGTGGAGGGAGAGAGCCCACCATGTGTGGCTGTGGGGAATTGTGTGCCAGGCAGAAGGAACAATGCCTGAAAAGACTCAAGGCAGGAATGATTTTGCTGGGTTTAAATAAATCAAAGGAGACTAGGATGGCAGGGGCTTAGTGATCAAAGAGTAAAGTTATGTGAGAAATGGGAGAAACTGATGAAGGTTGCTGCTGGGATTATGGCCATGATAAAGAGTCTAGATTTTATTTTAGGCCTAATGGGAATGTTGGAGATTTTAAAGTAGGGGAGCGATATGAACTTACTTGCCTTCACATGCTTCCCAATTAGCAGCTTCTGTGGACAAAGTTCCAGGAAGGAATCTCACTGGTCAGCCATGAACCACATGCAAATGTATAGACCAGGGAGGAATCCCATTGGTCTGCCTTGGATAATGCAAATTCACGGACCAGGGAAGGATCTCATTGGTCAGCTCTGGGTCACATGCTAATTCATGGACCAGGGAGGGATCCTACTGGCCAGCTTTGAGCCACATGCAAATTCATAGGCCAATCAGTGTGGCCATGGTGTTGTGGTATTTTGCATGGCCCAGTTGGGGTCATATACCTATGTTTAGAGCCTGGAAATGGGGGCAGCCCCACCCCATTCACTGAGAATAAAAGGGTAATTTTTCAAATGAAAGTTGTGGAGTCCACTTAACAAACAAGGTGATGGGTGTTGGACAGGTGCTAATAATATATGTCCTCTGTGCCTCACCTGCAATAATATCCCTGAACTTTGAACATCCCATCCCAATTTAGAATATCCAAGGATACCTCAGGATGTCCAGGGAGTTCCTTTCTCTACCTTGCCTTCTTCTCCACCACTTACCAGGCCAGCCAGTAGAGATTTGCTTGGGTGGTAAAGCATTTCTTCCAGGTTTTAGATCAGGGAGATTTCTATCTGTGTGGTCCTTGTACTACCCACTAATGCATGTCAGGTGAACCCAAATATTATTCCCTGTAATCCCTTTGAACAGAATGGAAACATCTCCCTCAGGTAGCTCTTTTCTTACCCTAAATAACCTCAATTCATTCCTTTCTCTACTCAGGACACAGTTCCATTGCCATTCTAGTGGCTTTCCTTGGAGTGCTTTGAACTTCCTCAGATTTTCAGATGCTGTGTTCTGTGAGTAGGGGGTGACTCCTAGTTTACCAGGAGTAATGTCTTAGTTTAAGCCTGATTTGGCTGCAATAAAACAGTCTAGTATGCAAATGAAGTTGTTTCCAGATCTAGGCAAAGAAGTCACTAGTCAATAAATCATTGATGCTGGGGGAGGCAAGGTGAGCAAAAAAGCAGCTCCCAAAGCAGAGTGGGAAGTTGTTAGGAGGAAAATATTCCCTGGTCCCTCTGGGTTTTCTGTAACACTGTGACATCCTGTGGTGTAGGCCTCTTTTTCATTTTCTTTTCTTTTCTTTTTTTTTTTTTTTTTGAGTTGGAGTTTCACTCTTGTCACCCAGACTGGAGGGCAATGGTGCAATTTTGGCTCATTACAACCTCTGCCTCCCAGGTTCAATAGATTCTCCTTCCTCAGCCTCCTGAGTGGCTGGGATTATCGGCGCCTGCCACCATGCCCAGCTAATTTTTGTATTTTTAGTAGAGAGGGCATTTCACCATGTTGGCCAGGCTAGTCTTGAACGCCTGACCTCAAGTGATCACCTGCCTCCACCTCCCAAAGTGCTGGGATTACAGGCGTGAGCCACTGCACCCAGTGGCCTCTTTTTATTTACATGGGTCAAGTTGGTAGGAAAATTCCTTCTCACATCATTCCATATTTACCTCCACTGTGGAATGCATCATGTTTAGCAATTATGTAGTCATTCAGCAAATGCTTATTGAGCACTTACTGCATACCAGGCACTGGACAATTGTGATGCAGAGGTGAGCAAATAAAAACCCTGGGCTTAGTTTGATGTGGGAGACATGACGAAAATGGTAAGGGCAAGGAAGTGTGATGAGAGCTGTAACAAGAGTACATGTTCCTGGTGTCCCTCTAGGAGCTGCCTGGAACCAGGGCTGAGAAGAAAGGGTAGATGGGTGAGGCAAGATGTGTGTGTGTGTGTGTGTGTGTGTGTGTGCACGCTCATGTGTGTGTGTGGCACTTCTGGACCATAGTAACCATACGTACACAGGCCCCCAGGCTTAGGAGAATAGAGTAATGTGAGTGAATGTATGACCAGGTAGAGGGATAAATGGGATATGGCTGGATATTAAGCTTGCTCAGTAGACAAGGATCAGACGATGTAGGTCTGGGGACGACATATGAGGGCAGTGGGGAATGACTGAACGTTTTGGTCATAGGCAGTGATGTGATTCGAGTTGTTTTAGTAAGATCACGCTGATAGATTTGTAGAGGGTGATTGGATGCTGGGGTGGTCACAGGAGAGGTGTCAGGAGCTCGATGAGCAGGCAGTGGACTAGAGAAGGAATGGAAACTAGAGCCGAAACTGGGGCTGTCTCAGTCGGCTGGGCTGCTGTAACTGGATGCCGTGGACCCGGCACCTTCACCAGTAAGGATTTATGTCTCATTGTTCTGGAGGCAGGAAGTCCTAGGTCAAGGCCCTGGAAGATTTGAGGCCAGGAGAGGACCTGCTTCCTGGCTTGCAGATGGCTGCTGCTTGCTGTATACTCACACAGGAGAGGGAGAGGGAGAGGGAGGACGACAGGGAGGGGGGAAGGGGGAGGAGGAGGGGGAAGGGGAGTGGGAGGGGGAAGGGGAGGGGAAGGGGGAAAGGGAGGGGGAGAGGGAGGAGGAGGGAATCATTTTCCTTGTGTCTCTTTTCACAAGTGTACAGATTTCATTCATGCAGGCCCCCATGACCTAATCACTTCCCCAAAGCCTCACCTCCTGACACCACTACATTGGGAATTAGACTTCAACATCTGAATTTCAAGGAGACATAAACATTCAGTCTATAGCAGTGGCCAAGGGGACAAAGGGCCAGGAATGGAGGAGACTGGTGGGAGACAGGGGAGCTGATGTCCAGGCCCTGGTGAATGACTGGTTTTGGGAGTGGGAGGTGCTGGGCCAGGCTCGGCATCATGTCCCTCTGGACCCCACTCCTAACCAATAGAATCTCAGTCTCTTCTTTTATTTTTTTGAGATGGAGTCTCACTCTGTCACCAGGCTGGAGTGCAGAGGCATGATCGCAGCTCACTGCAATCTCTGCTTCCCAAGTTTAAGTGATTCCCTTGCCTCAGCCTCTCAAGTAGCTGGGACTACAGGCGCACACCACCACATCTGCCTATTTTTTCTATTTTAGTAGAGACGGGGTTTCACCATGTTGGCTAGGATGGTCTCGATCTCTTTACTTTGTGACCCGCCCGCCTTGGCCTCCCAAAGTGCTGGAATTACAAGCATGAGCCACTGCGCCCGGCCTCAGTCTCTCTGTAAAGATTCTCCTGACATTTAAAGCCACATCCCCTGACTCCAGCTCTGTTGTTTGTTAGTTCTACCACAAACATGACTACCAAGGTACTGAAGGATGCTGCGATGGTCTGGGAACAGGTGGAGTGAAGTGTCTTTGGTGATTCAACAGAGCCAAGTCAGAAATAATACTACAGAGTTCTAACAGCTTTCAAGCCCTCATTTTGCTTAACCTTTAGGTTTCCTTAAATATTCACCTACAGGGCAAAGGACTGAACAGACACTTCTCAGAAGAAGACATACAGGCAGCTAACAAACATATGAAAAATGTTCATCATCATAAATCATCAGAGAAATGCAAATCAAAAGGACAGTGAGATACCATGTCACACCAGTCAGAATGGCTTTTGTTAAAAAGTCAAAAAATAGCAGATGTTGGCAGGCCTGTGGAGAAAAGGCAACATTTATACACTGCCGGTGGGAATGTTAAGTATTTCAGTCACTGTGGAGAGGGGAGATTTCTCAAAGAACTGAGTTGAATTACTGTTCCACCCAGCAATCCCATTACTGGATAACTGCCCAAAGGAAAATAAATCATTCTACCAGAAAGGTACATGCACCCATATGTTCATTGCAGCACTATTCACGATAGCAAAGGCACAGAATTAACCCAGCTGTCCATCCACAGCAGACTGGATAAAGAAAATGTGGTACATATACACCGTAGAATACTACACAGCCATAAAACAAGGACGAAATCATGTCCTTTGCAGCAGCGGGGATGCAGCTGGAGGCCATTATCCTAAGTGAATTAACACAGAAACAGAAAAGCAAATGCCACATGTTGTCATTTATCAGCGGGAACTTAACATTGGGTGCTCATGGAGCAAAGAAGGGAACAGTAGGCACTGGGGAATATAAGATGGAAGAGGATGGACGTGAACAAGGGTTGGAAAACTGCCTACTGGGTGCTGTGCTCACTTGCTAGGTGATGGCTTCAGTTGTACTCCAAACCTCAGCATGATGTAATGTACCTTTGTTGCATACCTGTACATGTACCCCTAGAGTCTAAAATAAAAATTGAAAAGAATACTGGGGGCCAGGCACAGTAGCTCACTCCTATAATCACAGCACTTTGGAAGGCCAAGGGAGGCAGGTCGCTTGAGCTTGGGAGTTCAAGACCAGACTCGGAAACATGGTAAAACCCCATCTCTACAAAAAATGCAAAAATTAGCCTGACATGGTGGTAAACCTGTAGTCCCAGCTACTTGGGAGGCTAAGGTGGGAGGATCATTTGAGCTCGGGAGGTCGAGGCCACAGTCAGCCAGGATTGTGCTGCTACACCCCAGCTTGGGCAACAGAGCGAGATCCTCTCTCAAAAAATAATAATAATATAAAGTTGGCCTACGGGGGCATTTTGGACACAGATGGGCTGGCTACATGTGGTTTTGTTCCCAGAGGGGACTCTTTGCTGGCTGTGTGACCAGTGACAAGTCACCTAATTCCTCTGAGCTCTGGCCTTATTACAGAATTGTGATAAGGATTGAACTGGGTAACACACGGGGAGTGTGTGTGGCGATAGAGGGCAGTAGACCCCACCTGCAGCTTTCTCTCTCTCCCCCTTTTTCTCTCCTCATTCTGCCTAGGGGGGCGCTGGATTATGTTCTTGGCAAGGCTGCTTCACTGAAAAGACTCTGGCTGATGAGATGTTCTTTAGAGCAAGGTTTCAAATCTTTTTTTAGTTTGTGTTCAGGTGCTTTGCTTTTCCCCCACCCTCTTTCTCATTTTAGCAGATGAGGACTCTTGCTATGTGTGACAGCTGATATTCTGAAAATGACAAGGTGCCTCATTTGGGACAGAATGTGCTTGGGGATTTTTTATCTGTGTGTGCACAATGTTCATCTGAGTAGAGCTGCACAGGGGAGCCCTGGCAGTGGGTCACGGGGAGCCGCCTGGGACTCAGACAGCTTCAAGCTCCAAATGAGGGAAAGGAGGGATTCACCCAGGCCTCTGTCGCATGGAGAGCTGCAGAATCTTGCTTGCTCAGTGTCTTCCCACTGTCCCTGGATTTTGCTTAGCTTCTGTCAAATTAACAACCTCTTGACTCACCCACCTCCTGTGTCCAATCTCCCACCCTCAAACTCACCTTGCCTGCAAACTGAAAATGACATTAGTAGTACTAATGGCACTCACATAGTTAATATTTATTTCATGTGCCTGGCAGGATCCTGAGCTCCTTGCATGCCGTTTACTCATGTATTAATAGCAAGTCTTTGTGAGACCAATCGGAGCATTTTCCTCACTTCCTGCAGAAATATGACTGGCTTCCCATAAACTGGAACAAGATTTCCAAAACTTTCCCTTCTTGCAGATCAGCTTCATGGTTTTACAATGTAAAGAGATCACTGGCAATGATCTTCATGACTGCTGTCATATAGTGTACTACCCATGACATACTTATCCAAGCTTTTCCTGTAAATTAACTCTCTTTGGGGAATATTTACATAGATCAAAATACAATAAATTATAGCTTTCATTCAAATGCACATTGCCCTTTGCCGTCTCTCTAAAGTCACCAGAAGCATAAATATGATGAAAACAGAACAAAAGCAAACAGTGTTATTAAATCCTCTCTGGGAGCTGTTGACAAGGCTCTCTGCCTGAGGCTTGCTCTCTTTGTGCTAAAAATGGGTCGTGAATAAGAGGGAGATGTTGAAGATAGAGCAACACCAAACCAAGACTTTCTCCTTGGTGCAAAAACAAGACTTAAGTGAGAATTTATAAGGGAATACCTTTTTCATGTAACTCAGTGCTCTTTAGTGCTGTTTTCCTCTGCCTGCTAAAATGCTCTTCTCTTTGCTGAAAGCAGCCTCTTAATTTGAAAAGTGCTGGTGGACAAGATGAACCCTAACTTGTTTGACTGTCTAGATCTCTTTTACACCCTGGCACAGTTTCTTTCTCTATCAACTTTAACCTCACCCTTCTTCCTTGATGTCTTTCTGTTTCCAATCTTTCTATTTTTGCATCTGCTGTTCTCCGTGATTGGAAGGTCCCGTCCTTTATTGCAAATGGCACACATCCATGCATTTATTTCAAATGTTGCTCCAATGTTGCCTTCTGTATAAAGTCTTCCGGAAACCCGAAAGCACTGTAAGTCAGCCTTTCCTCTGTTAACAACACAGATGTTCCCACCATACCAGTTGTTGCTGTATGTTGAAGGTTTCTGAGGGAGACACAATTAGGTGGTTAACCCAACAGGCATTAAATTCTATCTTCTGTCTTGCTCCTCCCTCCATAGAAGCTGAAAAGCTTCTATGAGGTATATTTACTAGCTTTCCTTGAACCTACAGAGGAAGGGCCTATCACCCTGTTCTGTCCAGTGCAATTTCAGGACAGATATGCTGATTGAACTTATCTTAAACAATTTTTTTTTTATTTTTGAGTTGGAGTCTCACTCTGTTGTCCAATCTGGAGTGCAGTGGCATGATCTCAGCTAACTGCAACCTCTGATTTCAGGTTCAAATGATTCTCCTGTCTCAGCCTCCCGAGTAGCTGGGATTACAGGCACTTGCCACCACACTCGGCTATTTTTTTGGTATTTGTAGTAGAAATGGAGTTTCACCATGTTGACCTGGCTGGCTGATTGACTTCTAAAAAGGTATTTTGTTTCTTGGTGGAAAGGATAAGCATAGTGAAAGCTCCATGAGGACTTCTCCTTCTTTCTTCCTGTCTTAAAGGCAAATGTGGTAACTCCTTCAGTGACAGTCTGCTGTGATCACACAGTAACAAACATAAGAAGAATGAGTCAGTATAACAAGGAAGGAGGAATAGAAAGGAACACATATCCCGTTGGAAAATCATGAAGCTGCCAGGCCAACCCTGGGAACAGCAACTTTCAAACTCCTGGCTAAACAAATGATAAGTGTCCTAGTGGTTTGAGCCATTGTTAGCTAGAAGTTCTGTTGTGTGTAGTTGAAAGCCTTTTTTAACAGATAGTTTATTTCTTTCTTTTTTAATTGTAATTTAGGTTCTGGGATACATGTGCAGATCATGCAGGATTGTTGCATAGGTACATACATGGCAAGGTGGTTTGCTGCCTTCATCCCCCCATCACCTATATCTGATATTTCTACCCTCATTATCCCTTCCCATGCTTCTCACCCAGCTGTCCCTCCCCTAGACCCCCACCACTGACCGCAGTGTGTGATGCTCCCCTCCCTGTGCCCACGTATTCTAACTGTTCAACACCCGCCTATGAGTGATGACATTTGGTGTTTGGTTTTCTGTTCTTGTGTCAGTTTGCTGAGAATGATGGTTTCCAGATTCATCCATGTCCCTATGAAGGACACAAACTCATCGTTTTTTATGGCTGCGTAGTATTCCATGGTGTATATGTGCTCTGTTCCTTACCA